>CAOLHI010004569.1:0-127072 GCA_948474755.1 Ctenosaura bakeri
TTCCTTACATCGTTATACCAGCATATAAGCACTGGTAACACAGACAGCCCTTGGGTAACCCTTTTGCCCAAGAGTTCAGTTTCCAAATCTAGGTCATACTTTCTGACCAGATTCAAAAGTGGGTTGATTTGTGCTTCTCTTTCTAGCCTTCCCTGAGAAAACAAACACTCCCATTAAATACTCTTGTCAAGCCCCAGCCCCTCCTTCATACTAATGGGCTGGGTTTCCTTCCTGCAAAGGTACTCTGGCTGCCTGGCACAATCTGTTGCCAAGGCTGCTCTGCCACTCAGGAAAGCCACACCCCAAAGAGGTAAGATATGGTCAGTAAGATGTAAACAAAATCTTCGTCTATCAAAACACTTTAACATCAAACTATAAAAGATCTGAGCTCCACAAACTAATATGCAGCCAGTATTGATGTAGCACAACCTAGCCATGGTCACAACCCACACAAGCCTGGGTAAATAGCCAGGTCTTAACTTGGTGCTGGAATGATGCTGGTACTGATGTACCAGCCTCCAGGGGAGCTTACTCCATAACTCAGTCACCTCTGGTGAGGTACTGCTATAGTTGAGACTGACTACAATTCACTGGATTTGGGCAAGATGGCAAATGTCCATGTATCTAACAATTTAGCCATGCTTTATAACATAATGGGAGAACTAAACCACAGAGTGTAGGGTTAGAGAAACCAGAGCAAACACACTAAATCAGTGGGACTTGTTAAGTCAGTATTTGATTCCACTAGTCAAATCCAGTAGAGACATTAAAAAATGATTTAGCCCTACAAGGCAAGAATTACAAAATGTCTTCTGGAACTTTAAAGTTTCAGAAATATTATATGACATAAACTTTTGTGGATTACAACTCATTTTAGCATCTGAGAAAGTAGGTTGTGGCCATGAAAGCTTACGCCACATAAAAGTTTTTAATCTTCTATCCTTTCATGTTTTTTCTGCAATAGACCAACAAGGCTCTCCTCCTAGAAATAGGGCTATTTGAGATTTAACAGTCTTCTTTTACAATATAGAAAGGCAATGTTTATATTTCTCTATAAATTTACTCATTCATGTGGGACTTAGGCCCTTTTCTCACGGGGTAATTAAATCTTCCCAGGTCGACCTCAAACGGGGGCCTTTTTCACCTTAGAGAGAACCGGGTCGCATTTAATTTTTTTGATTCTCACCTCAATCCGCACGGGGAAGCCACCATCCAGCATTCGCGCGCACTTTTAAAAAACCGGAAGAAATGTGTTTTTTTCCTTCCAATCCGCGCTTGTCGTTTCGTGAAAAAGCGATGGTGCGTACTGATTTGTGCGGGGGATCAAGAGATGGAGGGATTTAGGCATGGCCAGCAGAAGTCGGAGGATGTAAGGGGACGCGTGTGCGTACTGACGTCCGTGATGACGCTCAGAGTGTTTCTTTTAAAAATTGAGCACAGCCAATCACTGCCAGACAGGGTGGGGAAAGGACACCTACGGGAGTGGCCATGGTAATATTGTGTGAATGCATTGATGCTGCCTAAGCCTCTTCCCTATGGAGCCGTGAGAACACTCCTAAAATTTCAGTCCGTGTTAGCGGGGATTAAGGGAAAACCCGCCTGGATCGTAGCGGCACGATTTCTGCACCCCGTGAGAAAAGGGCCTTAGATGATAAAAAAGAAGGATATCAACAGCTGAAGCTATTGAGCTAATATCTCAACCAAACTTGCTCATGGCTGATCATTAAGTTCTTCCATCAGATCCGTAAACTAACTCATTGCACTAATCTGTTTCAGTGGTTATGGCTAGAACCAATGAAGCAAGTTAGGTGCAATGAGTTAGCTACTGGAACCTATGGAAGAACTTAGTTACTGTAATTAATGAATAGTCAGGAGCCAGTTCAGCTGAGACATTTACTCAATGGACAGATAAATAGATAATGTGTCTTCACCCCACCTTATATTCCACAGAGAACCTACTAGGAGCACATACTCCACACTTACCACCATTTTGTTAAATGTGCCACCTTGTTCTGTAAGCTAGTCCCTGTATTAATCCTCAAGCCAACTTCCCTATTTTCATGACTGGTCTATTCAGAGTATTGATTGGTTAGTTCAGTCATAAGGGTAATTCCTTCCCTAGTTAAACAGTTTCTAAGGTAATTAACAGAGATCTAAAACCCATTGAGAACACTGAGTAAATATTTGGTCAAACAGTCATGCCAAGCACTCGAAGAGGAAAACAAGGAAGTTGACACTGAGGAATACAGAGTGAACATGAACCAGCAAATCAGGAATTGATACAGAGGCTGCATGTATCTTTCTCCAGGGGCAAAAGTAAGGAAAAGGGGAGCAGCCCAAACTCCCACCCTAGAATTCTCATGGGTACACTGCTGCCTACCAACCTCCCTGCTGAGCTGGTAGGAGTGAGCAAGTTTGCTTGCTTCATTCCTTCCTTCCTTTCTGATTCATTTGTGCCACCTTTCCACCAAAAAGAGCAGTTCTGAACTAAGGTTGCTGAAGCCCTTACCACAGCAAATTAAAATTATTTCTGTGAATAGCACTTAAACTCCACATTTTCCTGATTCTTGCAGGTATTTTCCTTACCTTTGAATTGCTTCATGACACCTTCTAGAAAGGGACTAATATCCAAGAATTCCCAGATCCTCCACTTCAGCTCAAGAGGAAAAACCACAGGTTTCTGGAACTCCTTTTGTGCTTCATACCTGAAAGGAAAGTCTGTTAATTCACCAGTCCAAACAGCTAACCTACAGACTGTATCTTCCCAATAATGGCCAGTGAAACTAGAACATGATGTAACATCACTTTTCACAGAGTCTCTGCCACATCCAAGAATCTTGGAAATCCTGAGCATGATAATGTAATATTACTGTCTCCTACAAAGAGTTACAAGAATTGTACAAGGAGATTAGCAAGAAGGATTCTATGGTGCTGTTCTCGTAACTCTTCATAGGAGACAGGCCATGCTTGTGCATTTCAGTTTTCTTTGACTGTTTCTACACTATATAACTCTTATGAGAGCAAACCCCAACCTAAGGGCTGTCCCATAAATCTAGCAATGGGAAATTTGATTGTCAGCTGAGGGACAGTCTGGATAGAATTTGTTTGGGGGACTAACTCTACCATTGGCTGTGAGGGGATGCTGGACCCAGCTCACTACATATGATTTACATGCATACCAAAGTTTTCTGGTTCTGTTCCTGCCTTCTCCAGCTTTAAAAAAAGATCAAGCAGGTGTTGATGAAAAGGATGTCAAGAGAGTTTCTGACAATTAGCATTTAGCACTACTAGATTGGAGTAAGGCAGACTTGTGTTGCATGAGCCCCACTCCTCCTACAAACAGCCTCCAGAAACAATGTGGATCCATGAGACTATGTTATTCTCCTCATAGTGTTTGGACTGTGTGTTGCACTAGATATCAGCAAAAGGATTCAGTGTATTAGTAGAAAACACAGACACATCCCATACATCAGGCAAAGAACAGTCAAATGTAAGTGGAATGGAGGAGATGATTCTTTGGGGTGGGGCTAATCCTTCCTTCAATCTTTATTTTTACTTTAGGAAATACTAGAGGATATGGGCTTTGACTTCTAGTGGGCTCCTTGGCAGACACTTCCTATGGCAACTCGACAGAGAGGAGAGCTTTCATGGCAAAAGTAATGGCTAGAGGAATCTCTGGCAGGAGTTTTTACTTCCCTGGACAAAGCAGGAGCAACGGATTCCCCATTTGGGTCTGGAATTCCTATTATATACATTTACTTTTTAGTAAATGTGCTGGGTGTGGAAAGGACCAAGGGAGTAACTTTCTGCCGTTGTCATTAGTTGGCAGTATTTAGAAAAACCAGTTATTTAACAGTATTGTTATTATTATTGTTATTAGTATTTAGCAGTATTGAGGTTATTTATGATGTAATTTTTTTAAAATTATGCAATCATGTTGAAATAGAATGGAACAGAAGTTGACAGAAGGAATACAGCTATGGTGTTAGGCATGTTAACAAAAGTATAATGGCCCTTCCACTTTTCTGATGGTACGGGGCGTGAGTTGGAGGCAAGGGAATGGGAGGGGGAGCTCTGAGGGGAGAAAGAAAGCTTGTGCCTGCCTCCTCCCCCATATCCTTGCTTTTTGCATTGGCGTGAGTGCTCAGTGCCAGTGCCAAAGGCAAGGGAATGGGAGGGGAGCTCCAGAGGGGAGAAGGAGGGCTCTCATGAGCCACTCCCCCATTTCCTTGCCTTTTGTCTCAGTGCAAATTCTCAGCTGTGGGGACAGAACCAAGGAAATGGGAGGGGGTGCTCTAGAGGGGAGAAGGAGGGCTAGCACAAGCCTTCCCCCATTCCCTTGCCTTTTGTCTAGGCACTTGCTTTCCTTCTCCATGCCTGGCAAAATGCAAAGGAATGGGAGGAGGAAACGGGAGGGAAGCACGCACATGCCTTGCAAATAATCAAATCCACAAAGGTCAAACCTGTGAATGTGGAAGGAGGGAGGAGTATAGATATGTTTTTCTCTTTTAGAAAATAAGAACTGGGGGAGACACTAGGAATGGGGGTGTGACAGGCCCTTACTACTTCCAGGTTGGTGTGGCAGTTCCCCAATGTGATAAGGTGCCCTGTGTTTACCACACAGGTCTGCCTTCCCCCTCATAACACCACTTTTGTGTAAAAGGGTAAAGGTTTTCCATGTTTATTTAGAACCCCTTAACAGTTTTATAGTGCCACGTTTTCATTGTTACTTTAAACACAGACCTCCCCCAACATTCGCGGGTTTGACTTTCACAAATTTGATTATTCACGAGGTGCCTGCCTGCCTTCCCCATTCTCTCTCCCATTGTCTGGCGAGGGAAAGATCTTGCTCCCTGCACTCTCTTGCTTATTGCCCATGTGGGCACATGGAAAGAAGGAAGGGCGTGTGGGCGGCAGGCAGGAGAAAGCAGGAGAAAAATCTTCTTTCTCCTTCACTCTCTTGCTTGTTGTCCATGCAGGAGTGCAAAAACAAGGCAGGGCGTGGGGACAACAGGCAGAAGACTGGAGGAGGGGAAGGTTTTTCCCTCTGCACTCTTCTGCCTTTCCCCTGAGCTCACAACAGAGGAAAGAATGAGGCTTTTCTTCTCAGCCCTAAGCCCTACCCACATACTACTGTTTTTCTCCTGAGGAGCCATTCTGGTTTCCCGGCAACTTGCTTCCAGGCTGGCCTGGCACCTCAGCCACACTCCCAGAACTCCATCACGGGTGATGGGGGTGCTGTTTGTTTAAAGGAAAGGGGAAGTCAATTTCTTTCTGTTTTCTTTCTGTTTTTTTCTTCTCGCTCTCTATTTTTTATTCCTTTTCCCCATCTCAGCTACTTTTTAATCTTATTTTAATCCATGTGCTTGGATCTTGTTTTTTCTTTCTGTTCTCCCCCTCTCCCTTTCTCTTTTTATATTACTTACTTATTTCTGTGGTTTCTTTTGGGAAATATTAGTATAAATTTAATTTTAAAAAGGAAATACTAGAGGATATGTAGTTTCTCCTCATAAGCCACCTGAAGAGCCATGTTCTTGCCTATTGTCTACCTTCTTCTTGACACAGTCAAGTGAGAAGAAACAAGTGGGATCCGCTTACCTCTGCAAGGCACTTTTAATGTCCTAGGGAGAAAAATAAAAGAGAAGAATGCTTTTGACAATTTGATTACCATGTGGATGAAACATAGTGCTCCATTGCTCAAGCACAGTTGCTCAACTGGAGTGAAATAAGAAAACAAAATTGTAATCACTGGAATGAGATAAACATCCAAAATCTGAAAGGGAGAGGAGGCATTCATAAAGGAGGACGGTAATCTTGTGATTCTAATGTTAGCAGGAAGCCAAAAGCGCCCCCCCCCTTTTACATTCTTAGTTGAAGGGAAAATGAGGCCTGCTTTTGGAGTAGGCAAAATGGAGGGTGGCATTTTGGTGAAAAGATACAGAGCTGCTGTTTCCCAAGGAAGATGGATGGATGTTCTTATCACCTTGGTTGAGGTGATGAGACTTCATTTTATAGAATGGCAATAATTTTGGTAGTGGTCTTACCTTTGTATTTTTATTTCCACATTTTAAAATTCTACATTTTAGAACTACAGGGCTTTTTGTCATAGACTGCACTGATTCTAAGAATCAGTGATGCTCTAGACTTGCTCTTTATGTTTTGGAGTGAAGAATCTATAAACTTTTCTTCAAGCAAATCCCATGTTGATGCTTCCTTGGTCAGTGGGTAGGTAGTGATATTCTGTCTCTCTCTCAATCAATCCATTCATTCATCTTGGGTGTATCTGTACAGTTTTTATTATTTTTATTATTTTAAACATGCACATTCTTTCTAAGATTCTTACTTATTGTTGTGGGCCTTCAAGTTCCTACCAACTTATGGCAACCCTAAAGCAACCCTGTCATGAGGATTTCTGGTGTTGAAAATATGTGATGCACCCATGGTCACACAGTGAGTTTCCAATGGCTAAGTGGGGAATTGAACCCAGGTCTAGCAGATCATAGTCCAATGCTCAAACTACTACACCATGCTGGCTCTCAAGTTTGTAACTAGGCAATGGCAAGCCACTCCCAAGTATTCCTTGCTTGGGAAAAACCTATGAAATCCCCCTGAAATTAAAACATGATAATCAAAATCAGCAACATATGTGCAGATTCAAACAAAGTCAGTTAGACCCCAAATGCCTAATTTTAATTAAAAAAAATGTTTTTACTTGGTGCTAGAATGGCATCAGGGTACGCCTACACATCAGTGTAATACTCTGCATGTGGCAAAATCAAGTTTTGCTTTTTGGATTTTTTCCCCAAACATTTTCATGTCATGAATCTGTGCATGCAGAACTCATGGATAGGGCAGGCTGACTTTAGTCAGTTTGGCCCCAAATCCCTAATTTTAATGTTTTAAAAAAGAAATTTGTACATGGACTAAATAAGCAATAATCGGCATGTCTGCTTAAATTCTTAATGTGTTTAAACTTTTAAAGACTTTATGAGAAATGGTTAAAATAATTCAGAAGGGTAGATGCGAACTTAACAACCTTGAGTTGAGAAAGATACCATAAATGTCAATTATATGCGGTATATAACTACCGGTACTATTAATAGAATGAACATATATTGTTGTCACAGACAGTAGGATTCTTGTTATTTATTTATAGGTACATATGAAATGTGTATTTACACGTATCGATGTATTTACTGGAATATTGGAGAGATTGTAACAAATATATTATCTCCCTTATTGTTAGAAATGGAAGTTAAATTGGACAAGGTACTCTAAATCAACAATTATGTTAAAACTAAAATGCACAAGATCAGAAATGATCTATGATTCTATGTGATAGACTAAGAAGAAACTTAAAAACTTTGTAACCTTGTAAATAGATACTATCTAAGGATGCTTGGTGTTTTGATTTGAGCCTCAAATTTGTTACTTTATGTTTGATGAGTGCTCCAGATTTTCGCTATGGATGAGTGATTTTGTCATTAATTTTGAGGAATAATAATTGAATCATTCTGTTTGTATTTTATTTGTATATGATTAATTAATATATTATGAAAACAAACAAACAAATGTCCATCTCTTTTTGTTTCATGCCTAGGCTGAAGCATGGTGGGCAGAAAGTGAATCAGGATCTGCTGGTAGACTGCTAAGTGATTTAGAGTACATTGGCAAGGATTTCTGACTCCCAGTGTCATGAGCCAGGCTGAGCATGCTGCCGATTCAGACGGGGACTCCGAGTTAGACGATTCAGATGGGGACTCCGAGTTAGACTTGGACTCCCAGTTGGGGGAGGATCCCTTGGAGGGAGAGGGGGCTCCTTCAGAGTCAAGGGAGGGGCCTGACAGTGACCCCATAGCTGCCCCGGGGCCAGATTCCTAGCCAGTACCTGCAGCAGAGGAGACCAGTGCTGCTGACCCGACAGAGGCTGCTGTTTCTGACTCCAGCCCGGAGTTTAAAGCAGATGTTCCTTCAGAGGCAGCTAGAGAAGGGGGCGGTTCGAAGATCGCAGCGGCTGTGAGATCTGAGGGGCTGCAGGTGTGAGCTGAGCCAAGGGACATTTGATCAGCCTCAGCTGGGCCAAAGACTGTGTATTTAAGACAGACGCAGGGAGGAGTTGGACACGGGGCAACAACCATCTACCACCCGGGAATCTGCATCCTGTGTCATGGGCTTTCTGTTCCAGGCTAATCCTTGCTGTTGAGTTTGCTGCCTCTGTTTGTTTTGGTGACGTAACCTCTTGATTTCTTTATTACTAAAGCCATAAACTCAGCTCCTGCCTCTGTGTCTGCTTAAGCTGCCGCCTGACATTGACACCCAGTTATGTAAGGATAACAACAACTGAAAAGAACACCTGGCTGGTGGGTGGATTTTTGTGTGAAAGGGCTTGTCGGTTTGTTTCTGGTACCGATGACAAATTGCTGGGTTAAGCCTGTGCAAGTTTTTTCCTTAATTATTCACATATGTCCACTTGCCAGTTTCATGATTATGTACTGCTTTGCTGTCATGCACTTGGTTTCAGTTGCTGAAGCTGAGAGTTCTAGCAAAAAAAATAAAGCACTCCCCCCACCACCACCAAAAGAGATTTCTCAAGGCAGTAGGCCTCTAAGCCAGACCTGCAGGAGCTCAGCTCACAAAAAGAGTCCAACAGCACTAAGTAGAACTAGATCCGACAGGTCCACAATAAATTGTCCTATGCCACTGAAGTGCTCCAGTGTGCTAATAGACAAAAGTTCAAAGGCTGTCATTCCTCTTACCTGAAGAAATTCACTTGCTGGCTGAAGACACTTCTTCTCCATCTCCCTGATGGTATCCTCAAGACAAGAGAGTTTCTCTGAGAGTTTGGCCATGTGCTCATCCCTTTTGCTTGCAATCTCCTTCTCTACCCCTTTGATCTGAGCTAGCAGGTGCTTCTCTTGTATGTCCAGAAACTCACGAAGTCGTCTGAACTCCAACACTATCTTTTCCCTATCTATTTGTGTCTGCTTCTGCAACACATAGATTTAAACAGAAGAAAAGTGGGTCAATATCAGGAATACCATCAATTACTCAATAAATTTCAAGAAGGACACTAGAAGAATCCCTGGGAAGATATTTTTGACTTTTCAAAGAGATCACACCAACTGTAAGGAGCAAAGGGTTGCCTGAATATTATTTGAATCTCTTTAACATATTCTCAAACATTCCACAGATGAAAACCAGGACATGTATGGGCCAAGCAACATCAGGACATGATGAAGGTGGACAAAGTTATTAATGAGGAAGAATAGAGAAACTAGGAGAGGCTGCAGCAGTTTTCTTTTGCCTGAGCCTAGTGGGAAGGGCAAGAGTCTGCCTCTGCACTCCTCTTCCCCGCTGGTGAGTGAGTTGAGTATAAACTATATCTTTGCTTTTAGTTTGCAGTGACTGAAGTAAACTGAGCCCAAAGAAGGAACACAGGGGAAAAGAGAAACTGTGAAATTTTAAAAGCAGCTTGAAAAATCAGAAGACAGAGGAATTAATCAAGACAGGCTCTGCCCAATTGGGAGAGTGGGATATGTTTCCCAATCTTGTTTTAAGCCTGATTATAGGTTGTCCTTGTGATGGCTAATGCTGAAAATGAATAATTTATTTCCCCAGTGGCCTGTAACATTGAACACGTTATGATTGTCTGGCTGGAGTGAGCCCGCAAAGCATAGTGTTCTATTGGCCCCAGTCCTGTCTGCTAAGATTTAATTAAGTGTAATTTCTGTTATGGCACCCCAGTTACAAAACGCCTCCTGTTGGATGCCCAATTGGTGCCAGCACTGCTATTGTTCAGATGTTAGGTGATAATACAGTTGTTCACAACAGTTCTTGGCTCCTTACTGATTTTACTAAGTGGTAGCAGATCCTTCCTGCAGATTATGGTCCACCCTAAAAGGCTTACGGAATCTGAAATATTCTTGAATGCTCTGGGGGATTTTGAGGCTGACAGGGCCAGTGATTCTATTAAGGTCTTACTTTCATTATGGCACTGACAAACGGAAAGGGCCATTGATACATTCACTCTGAAGCACTCAGTCCAGTGTTGTGGAGACCATAATTCACCTTGGTTTACAGTAGACCTGCAGGGAATGAAACAGGTTGGACGCCAGGTAGAGTTTAAGTGGTGTGCATCCCTAACGTCTCGCCCAGTAGGATTATTTCAAGTCATGAGAAGTTTTTTGGGTAAAGGCTCAAATTGCTCAGGGATGCAACTGAGGGCCACCTGCTCTGAACAATTTTGAGGAAATTGAGGATACTTTGAGGAAAAAATTGCTCACACTTGACACCACACTTGTTACAGAGCCTAGAGATGTGTCCAGTGCACTGTTTGGTCAGTGTTCGTAGGATCACATTCACTTATTGAGGCTTGATGATGTGGGCAAGTTTCTGGAAGTAGTTTGGCATTCCTCATGTAAGGGTGACCATTGCTGATCCTGGTTGATAAAATCTAGCAGGGTGGATTGACCAGCTGGGTCCAGGGAGTGGTAAATGCCTTGTTCTGTCAGGGCGAGGTCCATGCTGCCTTGAAGGAAGCAGGGGTACTCCTTATCCTGAACAGGATCTCCCTGGACCAGGGGTATATGAGAACTACTTTTTTTAATTTTTTTTTTATTGATCATAAAGGTAAGAACAGAAAAAAAGGAAACTAAAACACCATGTGATAACAACAGTGAGAGAAAAAAAGGAATTTCAATAAAAGCAAGCTTACATTATTTTCCATTACACTTATATACTTATTCAACATATTCTATGTCACACTACTTATATACTTTAATTACCTATATCTAGATCTCTTTCTCATTATACTCATTATTATAATAATTTCATTCTTAACTGTATACTTTTCAGTTACATTTAATCTATTACTATTACTAAGTATGATTTACTACTAAACATATCAAACTATTCCTAAAAATAAACCCACCCCCAGAGTCAATTATGTTTCAACTTACTCCCCATTCCAGAATTGTAATTCATCTTGTGGAAATATGACACCTTCCTCTGTTATTAAAACCTTTTCCACAAATATCTTCCACATAGCTTCAAAATCATTCCCTATTGTTATTCCTTTTTTAGCCTTAATTTGACATGTTATCATTAATCGCAATTTTTCACACTTCTTTATACCATTCCTCTATTTGAAGATCTCAATGAATTTTCCATTTTCTTGATATAATTAGCCTTGCTGCAGTTAATAAGTTTGTAATTAAATCCTTCATTGCCTGGGTACAATTAACCTTATCAAATACAGATAATAATGCTATACCTGGACATATTTGTAAATCAATTTCTGTTATCTCTTTTATCTCTTTAAACACTCTTTGCCAAAATTTCTGTACACCTTCACAATTCTACCACATATGGATATATATAAGAGATATATATATGTCAATCTCTTGATAACCCTTCCAACACAAGCTTGAATAATTCTTATCTATATAATTTAACCTTAGCGGTGTTAGGTACCATCTCCAAACCAATTTATAATAATTCTCTTTTATTCTTACAGACAAGTTTTTTAAATGACGCTGATTCCAAATTTTTCCGCAGTCCGTATATGACAACTACTGTCTGACTGCAAATATCCTCTTTTTGGGCAAGGTGCTTGAGCGGCTGGACAACTTCATGCGTTCTTGGAGGAAACAGATTATCTGGAATATGGCACCTACATTCCACACCCTCACTGTCTCACAGTCACCCTACTGGCAGTTTACTATGGAGTAGTAGGCACAGGACTTCTCCTTATTTGTGCTTTTGTTCAACAATTTATCCTAGGTGACTGAGCACATACCAGATACCAGGCTCCAATCATCTGGGATACAAAGGAATGTTGCTGGAGTACAAGGGTTCATTCCGCTTTTTTTTTAAATGGCCAGTGAGATCATTACAACTAATAGATGCTGAGGAACAGTTTCCTTCCAGAGCCTTCTGGATTTCATATTCAGTTTCCCCAGACACGCTATCCTTTTCACTTCTCCAAAAAGGCTACTTACAAGCAGGTCTTGGCTTTCCTTCTCTGTCTCTGCTTTACACTTACAAATTTCCTCTTGCAACTTCTTCAGACTCTTCAGACAACTTGCAATCTTTTCCTAAGGACAAAACAGAAACTACAATGTGGTCCTTTTTTTCCAGGTGTAGCCCAGTGGTGTAAGAGAGCCAGGGTTCACATCATCCAAGACCCAAGACCATGTTAATAGAATTGTTTATTAATTAAAATATTTCCATCACATTATATATCAAAAGATTTCAGGGTAGCATACAAGTAAATCAATGGAATAAGTTAAAACAATTAAAAATAACAATATTTAAACAGCCTTAAAAAGGCAGTGGTTTAGCCCAATCCCAACAGTAGCTGGAGCTGAAATTGATTTTCCTGGTAACAGTGGTTTGCATCCCTGCTACAATCCATAGTAATATGGAGTGTGGGGGGGCATAGTCTCAAGTCAGCAGGATCCATTAGCTTCACATAAGATCTGTTCCTGGTGGAAATAAAAATGGTTAAAATATTTTTATTTAATCTAGATTAGTGGTTCTTAAACTTTTCATTACTGGGCACCCCCTGCACATATAATAGTTTGCCAGAGATCCCCAAGAACTAACTCAAGATTGAAATATTTAAATTTACATTTAATTATTCAAATATTTATTTATTTATGGCTTCTGGAGACTAGGATCCAAATCCCTGCTCAGACACTGGGTGATTCTGGGCAAGTCACATTCTCTCAGCTTCAGACGAAGGCAAAGACAACCCCCCTCAGAACAAATCTTGCCCCAAAATCCCCAGGATAGGTTCACTTTAGGATTGCCATAAGTCAGAAGGGACTTGAAAGCACACAGCAAAAAAAAACTCCACTGACAAGGGAAGGGTTATTCTAGCCATCATGTCTCTTCCCTTTGAAAACTGACTTATGGCAACCGTAATGCGAACCTATCATAGGGAGTTCTTCTTCGTGGTCTCTGTGCCTTTATACACTAGGAGCTTCTGTGCCTGCGCAGTAGCGTTCGGAAACTTCTAGAGCTTGTTAGCTTGGCGGGAACCCCTCCCCCACGCCAGTACTGCGCATGCTCCTCCCGCCGAGCAACGGTCTCTCCTCAGTTCCTTCTCGTCCGCCGTCGCGAACGGAAGGTTCTTCGGCTTGTTCCTTGATTCCTTGCTTGGCCTTTTTTGTCTTTGCAGTTTTTTGACCTTTCAGACCGTTTTCTGACTTCTCTTTGGACTTCCCCTCGGTTTTTTTGTATTTTGGACTTTTCTTGCTGGCGTTTTCGTCTTATGTCTGCGCTTTTCAAGAAGTGCGTGTCCTGCGGGCGCAAAGTTGCCCTCAACGACGGCCATAGGGAGTGTCTTTTCTGCTTGGGTGAGTCCCACAATACTCGGACTTGCCCAATTTGTAGAGATTTCACTTCCCAGACCCTCCGGAACAGGGCCTCAAGGTTAAAATCGTACTGCTGGGAGCAGTCCTTGAAGGCTGTTGACGACGCCCCTGTTTCCAAGATGGCCGACAAGAAGACGACCACGCCATCGACGGTATCGGCGGCTGCCGTTCCGTCTACCTCGTCGGTATCGGGCTCGATACCGGCGAGAACGCTGATATCGGCGTTACCGAGGATCCCGAAGCTGTCGGTGGCTGCCAAGTCAGCGAAAGGGTCCTTGACGGTGAGGAAGACCGAGGCTCCGGCCAAGGAGACGCCTCATAAGAAGCGCCCTGCTCCGGACGGAGACAAGGGCAAAGAGAAGGAAAAGAAGAAGAAGAGGAAGGAGAAGCACCGCTCCCTGGCTGGGGATGTTCATCCTCCTCCTCCGACTCTTCAGCCTTCCAAAGGGCAAGGTGAGACCCTCGATATCTCGGATGATGATATCGAAGACGTTCCCCAGCAGCGTCCGGACTCGCCTGTGGAAGAACCTCCAACCCTGGTGGAGGAACACCACCGCCCTTCGAGCCGCCGCAGGTCGGCTGACCTGCAGCAGAGAGAGGCGTCTGCTTCCCTTGAGCGGCGTTCGACCTCAGCAAAGTCCCGGTCCCGCTCTTCGGAGCGCCCGCTGAGTTCGCCGCCCCCTAGGGAGACCAGAGAGGAACAACCTCGCTCCTCTGCCTCCAGATACACCTCGGCGTCCTACGTGGCCAGGTACGCGAGGGATTCTGAGTGGAGAGAGCGCCCGGCCTCTTACCGGTCACATTCACCATTGTACCGGGATCGGTACCATCGTGACCCGAGGCGCTGGGAGACCTTCCGGAGGTCCCGGTCCCCTCCACGATGACGTGGCTCTCGCTCCCTGTCTCCAGAGAGGGAGGAACCGCGATACCGTTGGCGCAAAAGTCCTTCGCCATCGGACCGCCGACGCTCCTTCAGCCGCTCCCCTTCGACTCGATACCGAAGAGCGAGGGAGCCTTCATCTCGATACCGAGCGGTATCGCCGCCTCCCAGGGTCACTGCTATGGCAACGCGCCCTGCGGAGTCAGTGGTGACTAGGCAGGCTACGACCACCACGGCCTGTCAAACTACGCCTGTCACCACTAAGAAGGTGAAGTCGGTTGTGGCCCAGCCGAAGCGCGACACCGCCACCGTCGCCGTCTCTGCCGTGGAGAAACCTGGAAAGGCTACTCCCACACCGGCAGTGAAGGAGCCACACGGAGAGCGACGAGAGGACTCATCGAGCTCCGAGTCCTACGACTCCAGCGCCGAGTCAGAGGTCTCGGATGTGGCCTCGCAGGAGTCTCCTCCCCTGGGATTCGGGGATCCGATCCCAGATGCGGCGGCAGAGGACGTCCACCAGTTCTCGGCAATGCTGCTCTGCATTGCCTCTACCCTTGGCCTGCAGATCGTGGATGCGGAGCCGGAGGATGACGACCCTGTCTTCTCTGTCTTTGAGGGAAGACAGCCTGCTACCGCCCCGCTGCCTCTTCTGCCTAGGATCGCAAAGATCGTGAAGTCTGCTTGGGACCGGCCGGCCTCGGCGCAGCCGATACTGCAGAGACTGGAGCACCTGTACAGGGGGCAGAAGGATAACGCGAGTTATCTCTTCAACCACCCAGTACCGAACTCTGTGGTCGTCGAGTCGGCGCAGACGAAGGGCAGCGGTAGGCAACACACCACTCCGCTGGATAAAGAGGGCAGGAAGCTGGACGCTTATGCAAGGAGGTTTTATTCTGCTGCCTCCTTGCATATTAGGGTGTCGAACACTCAGGCTTGCCTCACGGCATACCTGAAGAAAGTCCTGGACCGCCTTCAGCCGGTGATCGAGTCGGTACCGGACGATATTCGTCAGGCCACTGCGCTCATTTTCAATGAGGCCATGGGCATCTCTAGGCAGCAAATGGTTGCCACGAGGCACGCGGTGGAGATTGCCTCTCGCATCATGGCCAGATTCGTCGGCTTGCGTCATCATGCCTGGTTGCGCCCGGCCGATATCCAGGAAGACACCCGAAGGAGGATCGAGGACTTCCCCTTCGATGGCGAGGGCCTTTTCCATTCCACCACCGACCAGGCGTTGGACAATCTGGTCAAGGCGCGATTGACCGCCAAAAAGATCGGGCTCCAGCCGGCCACGCAGTCCCGCAGGACTTCTTCTTTCCACCAGTCCTGGCGACGATCATCGACATCGTCATTTCAGCGATCGGCCCAGTCTGCCCAGTCGAGGCCGTCGTCTGGCTCTTCGGCCAGACGTCCATTCAGGCGCCGTCCGGCTTCCTCTTCGAAGAAGTCCTCCTCGGACGTGAAGTCCCGATTTTGACCAGTCTCGCGGGACTTACCAACAACCACTCTTCAGTCTCGCATCAGCCCTCGGAGACCGACTGACCCTAGCTCGACACCTGTCGGAGTGGCATCGTGTCACCATGGACTCTTGGGTCCTTTCCATCGTCCGTCTTGGCTACGCCATCGAGTTTCACGATACTCCGCCTCGAGGCGTTTACTACTCCACCCCGTTGAGCCCGGCTCTCCTGGAAGAGATCCAGTCCCTCCTCCAAAAAGGAGCAATCGAACGGCTCCCGTCGGAAGCCAAGACCACCGGCTTCTTCTCCCGGTACTTCACGTTACCGAAGGCCGACGGTACCCTCCGACCGATCCTCGACCTCAGAGGGGTGAACTACTACATCTGTCCCAAGAGGTTCAAGATGGTCACACTACCGTCGATTTTGCTGTTCCTCCACCGAGGAGACTGGTTCGCCTCCATCAATCTCCGAGACGCCTACTTCCACATCGCCATTCGCCCGCAGCACAGACAGTACCTCTGCTTCGCGGTCGACATCTGTTACCAGTACAAAGTGCTGCCGTTCGGACTCTCGACTGCCCCCAGGGTCTTCACCAAATGCATGGCCCCGGTGGTATCGTTCCTGCGGACAAAGGGCGCATCAGTCTACCCCTACCTAGACGACTGGCTGTTGGTTGCGTCCTGCAAACAGAGACTTTATCACGACGTCCACATGATGTTGTCGCTCCTCACCCGTCTTGGGCTACAGGTCAACCCGAAGAAGTCCCACCTCGAGCCAGCGAGGACGTTGGACTTCATCGGCGCCACTCTGGACTCTATGGCCGCCAGGGCGTTCCTGCCGGAGACTCGAGCAGACACCCTGATCCAAGCCGCCTTGCATGCATACGCGGCTCCCACTCTCTCCGCAAGACGGATCCAGCAGCTACTGGGTTACATGGCCGCTACGACCGCGGTCACTTACCTCTCCAGGCTGAGGGCGAGACCCCTTCAACACTGGTTCGTCCGCATATTCGACCCCTTGCGAGACGAACAGACCATCCGACTGCGACTGCCGGAGGACGTGCGCTCATCCCTCCAATGGTGGCAATCACGAAACAATCTGATGTCCGGGATGCCGTTTCGACAGCCGACACCGAAGGTGACGGTAACGACCGACGCCTCCCTCTACGGATGGGGTGCCCACTGCGGCGATCTCAAAGTCCGCGACAGATGGAGCGGCGACGAGACGGCTCTCCACATCAACGCCCTCGAGCTGCTGGCCATCTCGAAAGCTCTATGGGTGTTCCGCCACGTCGTAGCCGGCCGCACGGTCCTGGTCCTGACAGACAATACCACCGCCGTCTGCTACATCAAGAGACAAGGAGGGACTCATTCCACGACTCTCCTGAACATCGCCCTCGACCTGTGGGACTGGTGCATTCGCATGCAAGTGCACCCCATGGCTGTTCACCTGGCCGGGCAGGAGGACACCACAGCAGACGCCCTCAGCAGGGACACCTCATCCCATCACGAGTGGTCTCTCTCCAGAGAGGCGTTCAGACTGATTCGGGACCGCTGGGGCGAACCGTTGATCGACCTCTTCGCGACCAGGGAAAACGCGAAGTGCCGTCTCTTCTGCTCGAGAGCAGGCCACGATCGGGCCTCCATCGGGGACGCTTTCCAGTTTCCGTGGACAGGGGAACTCCTGTATGCGTTCCCGCCGTTCCCGCTGCTCGGCCGGACGATATCGAAGATCCTTGCCGACCGAGCCGACGCGATCCTGGTGGCCCCGTACTGGCCGAGGCAGCACTGGTTCACACCCCTGCTACGCGCTGCACGAGGCGACCTTCTCCGGCTGCCATCGACGCCGGGCTTGCTCTCCCACTCCAGCGGCCGAGTCCTGCATCCGGACCTGCCACGCCTGGCCCTCCATGCCTGGAGGATATCGCACTAGATGATCCCGTGCTCGGTACCGTCCTCATCTCGGCCAGGAAGGAATCCACCCGTCGCAACTACGAATACAAGTGGCGACGCTTCCTGACCTTCGCTAATGACAGGAGTGAGCCGGTATCGCCTGCGGGACTCTCCACCGTCCTGCATTTCCTCCTTCACCTCCGGCAACAGGGCCTGGCATTTCCATCTCTCAAAGTTTACCTCTCCGTGATCGTGGCATACCAGCCGCCACGATCCACGGCATTGGCCTTCTTCAGGAATGACACCGTTAAGTGGTTCCTGAAGGGACTTCAACACCTCTACCCGCCGGTATCGCCGCCGCTACCGCCGTGGTCCCTCTCGTTGGTGCTATCGCAGCTGACGAAGCCGCCCTTCGAGCCCATGGCGACCTCGGATGACAGACTCTTGACCTTAAAGACTGCCTTTCTGGTAGCGGTGACCTCAGCAAGGCGAGCGGGTGAGATAACAGCTCTTCGATCCGATGAGCCCTTCATGGTCTTCCACAGGGACAAGGTGGTCCTGAGACCTGACATCTCGTTCCTGCCAAAGGTGGTGTTCAGTTTCCATCTCAACCAGGACATCATCCTGCCTGCTTTCTTCCCGGACCCGACGACACCGCTGGAGCGGTCCCTTCACTCCCTGGACGTGCGTCGGGCCCTGGCGTTTTACACCGATAGGACTGCTTCCTTCCGACAGACGCCACATCTCTTTGTCTGCCATGGGCGACGTCGGAAGGGCCACAAGGTGTCCACCCAGCGCTTCTCCAAGTGGGTGGTACAGACTATTCAGCTGGCGTACGAGCTCGCGAGGAAGCCTCCGCCAGCCCTGCTTCGAGCCCATTCCACCAGAGCTGTGGCAACATCTGCGGCCCTCCTGCGAGGAGTTGACCTGCATGAGCTCTGCCGTGTGGCGACCTGGTCCCAACCATCGACCTTCGTCCGCCACTACAGGCTCGACTGCCGGTCGCGCAGAGATGCTCGGTTCGGACGTGAGGTGCTGGCTTCCATGCTGTAGGACCTGACCCGCCATCCGACCGGTAAGCTACACAGTCTCCTAGTGTATGAAGGCACAGAGACCACGAAGAAGAAGAACAGGTTGCTTACCTGTAACTGTGGTTCTTCGAGTGGTCATCTGTGCCATCATACACACCCGCCCTTTCCTCTCCTCTTTCTCAGGTCCCTGTAGGTTCTACGGCGGACGACAGAACTGAGGAGAGACCATTGCTCGGCGGGAGAAGCATGCGCAGTACCGGCGTGGGGGAGAGGTTCCCGCCAAGCTAACAAGCTCTAGAAGTTTCCGAACGCTACTGCGCAGGCGCAGAAGCTCCTAGTGTATGATGGCACAGATGACCACTCGAAGAACCACAGTTACAGGTAAGCAACCTGTTCTTTTCTTGGCAAGATTTCTTGCCATTGCCTTTCTTTAAGTGAATGTGAGTTACTTGAGATAACCCAGTGGGTTTCCATGGCTGACTGGGAATTCAAACTCTAGTCTCCAGATTCATAGTTTGGGTGTGTGCACATGCCTGCCCCCATGTCCCTTTGTCAGGGACTTGGCAAGGGGTATGTGTGCATGCACCAAAACTGTTCCCTTGTTTGCAAATGGGGGAGCAGCGTCAGCATCTGCAACCTCCCTGCATGGCCACATCTTTATTGCTGCTGCTGTTTGTATCCAGCAGCAGGGCATCACACACACACCCCGTGAAGGTTCTGCAGACTCCCACCCCAGATTAAGAACCACCAATCTAGATCAGCACCAATGCCTGCAACGCTCAAGATTTCCCTTCTAACCATAGCTGCCCAGACAGTCACACTGAAGGCCTGCAGCTCCAAATTTGTCATTATGCTACTGGCATCAGGGCAGGGTTTGGAGGGTAAGTCCGCTTCTAGATTGTGGAATTCTCTTCTGCAGAAGGCTAGGCTGGCCTTCAAGTTGTTTCTGACTTATGGCAACCCTAAGGCAAACCTGTCACAGGGTTTTCTGGGGCTGAGAGGGTGTGACACACTCAAGGTCATTCCATAGTTTTCCATGGCCAAATGGGGAATCAAACTCTGGTATCCAGGGTCATAGTCCTATGCTTAAACCACTACACTATGGTTCTTGAAATTTATTTATGCATTTTTCTTACAGTCAGGCATTAGAACGAAGGTGGGAGTCACACAATGCAGCCCTTCAGGTGTTGTTAGAGTGCAATTCCAACACTCCTCACCATTGCCTACATGGATGGAAGATATTTGTGGAAAAGGTTTTAATAAAAGAGGAAGGTGTCATACCTCCACTAGAAGAATTACAATAATGGAAAGTGGAGTAAGTTGAAACATAATTGGCTCTGGAGGGTGGGTTTACTTTTAGGAATAGTTTGATATGTTTAGTAATAAGATCATATTTAGTAATGGTAACAGATTAAATGTAATGGAAAAGCATAGAGTTAAGAATGAAATTATTATAATAATGATGAGTATAATGAGAATGAAATCTAGATATAGATAACAAAAGTATATAAGCAGTATGATATAGAATATGTTGAATAAGTATATGAGTGTAATGGAATTGGAAAGAAATAACAGCGCAAGCTTGTTTTGTCGAAATTTCCTTTTTCCACTGTTACGTGTATCACATGGTGTTTTTCTTTTTTTGTTGTTGTTTTTTAATGATGATGATGATGATGATGATGATGATGATGACCATTGTCTACATTGGCCAGGCCTGCTGGGAGTTGGTCATCTCTACAGTCCCATTATTTTAAGGAGTAATCACATGCAGACATCAGGAGGGCCACATGAGTCCCACCCCAGTATTAGACAGTCTCAAGACACAGTTTCGATTTCTTAACCTAACAGCTCCAGATGCTTTTCACTTTTCCCCATAGTGTTGAGGTGAGAACCACTTGATGGTCTTAAACTGACCATAAGAACCTCTAATGGGGCTCCTGCCCACCTTGGCACCTTTTTCTTGTTCACAGAGGATGCCATCTTGGACACCCAAAGGCTGGCCGTGGGAGTTCTGAGGTCTCCTTTTCTGCATGTGATTACTCCTTAAAATAATGGGACTGTACAGATGACCAAGAAATGCCATTAGGCCACACAATGATTAACTTACCTTGTAGCCAGGAGGAGCCTCTTCCAGAGGAATCACCTCATGGCCTCTGTGCTCCTTGGCTCTTTCACACACGAGACAGATGAGGACTTCATCAACTTTACAGAAAAGTTTCAGTGGCTCCTGGTGCTTCCCACAGACTCTACTCCCTCCTTCTGTTCCTTTCCCCTCCTGCAGCTTCTTGGCTATTTCCACCAAATTTGCCAGTGGTCGATTTTTAATGAGGTTCTCTTGTTGAAAGAATTTTCCGCACTGGGGACAGCCAACTTCTCTCCCCAGCTCTCTGCAGCTCTGGCTCAGGCAGCTTCGACAGAAATTGTGCCCACATTCTGCAATGGTGACTGGGTTGTTGAAATAATCCAGGCATATGGGACAAAGAAGTTCAGCACAGAGATCCTGGGCATGATCCTCAGCAGCAGCACCTCCAGCGGCCATGGCTACCTGGCAAAAAAGACAGCAGCAGAGTCAGTTTCGCTTTCAAGCAACTGGGTGTTTCCCTTACTGAAAAAATAACAGGAAATTTCTGCTGACAAGAGATTGGCTGAAGGTGAAAAAGTTGAAATGAATCTCCTTGTGTATATGTTTTTTTTTTTAACAGGCATGGATATTTTTAAGCAATTTCCGTCTCATGGGGGCAGGGGAAGAAAGAACAATTTTATATGAATCATAGAATCATAGAGGTGGAAGAGACCACAGGGCCATCCAGTCCAACCTCCTGCTATGCAGGAACACACATCAAAGCACTTCCAACAGATGGCCATCCAGTCTTTCCTTCAAAACCTGCAGAGAAGAGACTCCATTGCGCTGCACTGAGGCAGCATATTCCACTGCTGGACAGCTCTGACCATCAGGAAGTTCTTCCTGAGGTTCAGCTGGAATCTCCTTTCCTGCAGTTTGAATCCATTGCTCCTTGTCCTAGTCTCTGGAGCAGTGGAAAACAAGCCCGCTCCCTCCTCGACATGACATCCCTTGAAATATTTAAATATGGCTATCACATCCCCTCTTAACCTTCTCTTCTGCAGACTAAACATACCCAGCTCCCTAAGCCGTTCCTCATAGGGCATGGCTTCCAGACCTTTTATCATTTTGGTCACCTTCCTCTAGACATGTTCCAGCTTGTCGATATCCTTCTTGAATTGAAATGCCAAGAACTGGACACAGTGTTCCAAATGAGGTCTAACCAGTGCAGAATAGAGTGCTACCATGACCTCCCTCGATCCAGTTACCATACTCCTATTGATGCAACCAAGAATTGCGTTGGCTTTCTTGGCTGCCACATCACACTGCTGACTCATGTTCAGCTTCTGGTCCACCAAGACTTCTACATCTCTTTCACATGTACTGTTATCCAGCCACATGTTCCCTATCCTATATTTGTACATTCCATTTTTTCTGCCTAAGTGCAAGACCTTACATTTCTCTCTGTTGAAATTCATTTTGTTAACTTTGGCCCAGCTCTTCAATCTGTCAAGGTCATTTTGAATTTTGATCCTGTCCTTTGTTGTATTAGCAACCCCACCCAATTTGGTGTCCTCTGCAAATTTGATCAGCATGCCCTCTACTCCTTCGTTCAAGTAATTGATGAAGATATTGAATAGCTCTGGGCTTAGGACAGAACCTTGTGGCACCCCACTAGTCACTTCTCTCCAGGATGAAAAGCAGCCATTGTTGAGCAGCATGTGGTAGCCTCCCAGCTGCTGGTGAAACAGATTACCTAGGGCTGTTTCAGCCTAGTTTCATGCCTGGTTATGCAAAATAGACAGTTTTGGTTGCCTTGGTGAATGAGCTACCAAGAGAACTGGACATGGGGAGTGTTCCCTGTTGATTCTCCTGGACCTTTCAGGGATTCTACATCAACCACAGTATCCTTCTGGGCTGCCTTCCTGGGAGGGATTTGGAAACACTATTGTACAGTGGTTTCATTGATTCTTGGAGAGGCAAACCCAAAAGGTGGTGCTGATGGACTCCTGTTCAACTCCCTTGCCATTGGCCTGTAGAGTTCTGTTTTGTCCCCCATGCTATTTAATATGCACAATGCAATGTACCTAGATATTGACTCACAATTCAACAACAGATTAAATGAGTCTACTGTATTTGGGAATAGTCAACTAGATTCTAACCTGGAAGTGCTAAACCAGGATGGGAATTGAGTGCCTCTTCAGATATTGTTAGACTACAACTCCCAGCACTCCTCCCTATTGGCTATGTAGGCTAGGGCTGGTGAGATTTGCAATCTATGAACATCTGGCTGGCATACTTGGTGACTCTTGTGTTAAACCATCTCTACACTTCAATGCAATAGGGAAAGGAAACACGGGGATGGGGTTCCTGTTCTGAAAACAAAAGTGTGAGGGTTCCCAGTCCCTGATGTTCCTTTTTTTCTGGTAAGGAAAAGACATGCAAGTATCAAATCTTCGTTACACTGAAGTGCATTCACACTCATTCAGTTTATTATGAGACTCTAGATTCAGAATGGGAACTGTATGGCCCTCCAGATATTTCTGAAGTGTACTCCCAGCATCCTTTGTCATTGGTTATGCTGGCCAGGACTGCTGGGACTTGAGATCCAACAAGGTTCACGTACCTCCTATCTCTAATCCAGCTTTATTCAGTCATTCTTGTGTGCAGTCTTCATACACAGAGGGAATGAGAATGAGTGTGCTAGTTGTACACACACAACATATTTCTTATTATTGTCCAGATAAGGGCAAGCTTTGCAGGCTGATCTTGCGGACAGTTACCCTCTGTGTGTAGTTTGCATGCTTAGCTCTGCTCCTCTGTTTCCCATCACTCCTATCGCATCAAGTGCCATTGTTGAATTGGTTAGATGGTAGTTGGTCACTCTAGGCCATTTGTGCCTGAATGAAATTTGTCTCTCATAATGGGTATCAGAATGTAGTTTCTGGGAAGGTCTTGTAATTTATTGTACTGAGCCATGCTTGACTCAGGAATTTCTTTAGTGGAAGTTGGTGCTTTGAGACACTTTCCAAAACATGTGTTGTTGCCTGGAGCATTCTCTGATTGCAATTTATGTGGATGTTTTTGTGGATCATTGCTATGGAGGGCTTGCATTCTCCCACTGCTTGAGACAAGAAGCAAAGCACCGTTGCAGCTCCCACAGCACAGTGGTGGCTCCCGCATTATATCAACTGTATTACTGCTGCATTTTCCTCCTTTTGCCAGAGGCTGGGAAGCTTTTGGCCGAGAGATGTGGTCCAGCAGCAAAAAGCAGCCAGCACAGTTCTGCTCAGAGGTGACTAGCTCAAGAGTTGCGCAGAGCAGCAGTGGCCCTCCAGAGCGAGCAAGGGGAGCAGTGGATCTACAGCTTGTGGTGTGCTAACATCCCAGACAGTCAGCAGTGGAGGCTGATTGCTCCATTATTTCTGCAGCTTTAGTTTAAACATTAAAGGGGCTAACCAAAGTACTGAAACTTACAGCCCCCAATACCCTCAAGACCTTAGATAGCTTCTTTGAAGTTTGGACTAAAACATGGAGCTGATTTCCTATCCCACTGACATCAGAGCCTGCAGCTGACATAGTGGTTACCTCACTCTGCCTCATGGTAGGGCCAGCCTTGCTTCTTCTATTAGTCTCTCCTGGTTGTGTGTGACTTGTAAATTTGGCTCGTTCGGCTTGCCTCAGCACTGCTACTTCTGGACAACTCTTTTCTGCCCCAGGTGGCTTCTCAGGGCCAGGAAGTTGAGGAAGGTAAAACATTGGAAAGGCTTCAGGTCTAAGATGTTGTTCTCAAGCATTTTTTTCTGCTTTGAATATCTCTTTAAAATAAAGGAGCATTTCTTACCTGAGCGAATCATCAGTAAAGTCCTGCATTGTAGATATATTCTAAGGCACTCTGTTCTCCAATGCAGGAATTACAGACCAGAATTATGGCTGGCACAGTGGTTAAATGCCGATACTGTGGCCACGAGGTTGCGAGTTTGATCCTTCCAGGCTCCAGGTTGACTCAGCCTTCCATCATTCCATAGGTCAGTAAAATGAGTACCCAGCTTGTTGGGGGTAAGTAGCTAACACATTGTAAACTGCTTAGAGAGCACTTAGCTGATAAGTGGTATAGAAATACATAGGCTATTGCTATAAAGTCTCCCCACCCCCAGCAAGGTCACTGACATCCCATACCACATTATTGAGAATCCTCCCTTCCATCCTCTGGATATTTTTTTCTAATGTGGAGGTGAGGGATGTAAAATACAGAACTCATTAAAGACTACTTCCAGAATCTCTCAGCCAACATGCCACCAGGCTATACTGTGGGGATTCTGGGACATGCAGTCCCAAAAGAAATTTTCCCAAATTGTGTTTCAGGTGTTCCTCTCATCCATTAATGGATGTGGGAGGAAGAGGAGTGGCCAGGCAGTGGCTGGATGTGGTTTAGCACCCTCCTACAGGGTGGAAAAAAGGCATCCTGGAAAAATGGGTCCTCTTAGAGGATGGCATCAACCTTGTGCTTCCTGCTGCAGGAACACAACTGACTGCTGCCTGGTCACCCCCCTCCCGTCACCAAATAGCCTTGGAGGCCCCCCCCCGCTCCCCAGACTAGCAGCTTGAGTGCATTGGGGGGAAGGGGAGGGAGGAGGAAGTGGACATATGTCTGGAACAGCTCCACCAGTGCAATTTTATTTTATTTTATTAATAATCAATAAAACATAGTAATGACATTAACATTCAGCCACCTTGGAAAAGAAAAGACATACATATACATGATTTTATACAATTCATTTTCATAGATTTCATTCTTCATTCAACTATGACTTCTCCCCCAAGTGAGACGTAATAATGTAGCCAAATAGTGTTCTGTTTGTCTGTCAATCACACCTCTAAATCACATGTACCGGTGTATTATGACTAAATTATCAAAAGTCAATATTCACCATCTTGATATCATCCCATAAATTTCTGAAATATGTTATCACACAGTCCCAGTCTTTGATGAATCTTTCTAATTTAACTCCTCTTAATATATATGCAAATCTATCCATCTGTAACATATCAAAAAGCTTCATCTCCCAATCAACTATTGAAGGGAGAGTTTTTTGTTTCCATCTTTGGACTATTAACGTTCTGGCAGCGGCTGTCATGTAAAATATTAACTTCCCAGCCTTTTTCTCTAAATCATCACTCGTTGTTGATATCAAATAGAGTTCAGGAGACATTTCATCATGAAATGCTAAAATTCTTTCTATCTGAATATGAATTGCATTCCAGAATTTCTTAACATTTTTACATGACCACCATTGGTGAAAAAATGTGCCAATTTCAGAATCGCATTTCCACTATTTGTCTGAACAGCTTGGATGCATTTTTGACAATTGTTTGGGTGTAAGATACCACCTAAAATACGTCTTATACAAATTTTCTCTAATATCTTGGCATGCTGTGTAATTTAGCCTTTTATTTCAATTTCTTCCCCATTGATCTAAGGGAATCACATGAGAGAAATTTTGTGCCCATTTGATCATTGAAGTTTTAACTGGTTCATCCTCCGTATCCCATTTCAATAAGATTTTATAGGTTAGAGAGATAGATTTGGATTTTTCTGAGGACAAAATGGCAGTCAAATCTTCTTTCGATTGATATCCATTTAATTTTATATTGATCTTTAATTTTTCTCTAAGTTGTCTGTAAAGAAGCAATGACATCTACCTTCATTTTTGTTAAGTTCTTGTTGTGATCTGATTCTTATTTGGTCATTTTGGAACTCAATCAAGTCTTCATATTTAATCCATTTATCAAATAGTACCTTTTATATATAAAGATCAAGATGTAAAAGAAGAAAAGATAAAGACTTATCTATCTGAACAAAACATCAAGGTGTTAACCGATAAGCAGAAAGAGATTTTGAACAATCCAATAACAATGACTGAAGTAATAGAAGCTGTTTGAAGAGCTAAGAGTAGAAAATCACCTAATGGTTTTCCGGCATCCTTTTATAAAACATTTGTTACTGTGGTCTATAGTCCGAGCCCAGGGCTTAATAAATATAATTTGATATAAAAAGAGTGGCCATTCCAAACTGTTCCCCTCCACATGCTTGTGAGGCCCCCGGATAAGCACGCACACGGACACAGCTGAACGGCTGAAAAATACAAGAAAAATCCAGGCAGGCCAGTAATTCCCTGGCACGCAGCTTCAGGAGACCTCCAGGCAAGTACACTTTGAAACTAAATTAAGTATGCACCAAGCATACAAAAGATTCTCTGCCCTGAACCGTCAGCTTGATGAGATTAGCACTTCTGACTACCTAACTGTCAAGCACTCTCTATTTGCATACTGTCTGCGCTATTGACAACTCCGTCAAAATTCAATAATCTTAAGTGCTGACCTTTCGGAGGCTTTGTCTCCAACCCGAAACCTATTGTTTTCCCCGGGAACGGACTAGCCTACAGGCACATTTTCCCCTATAAGAACCTCTGGTTTTGAGCGCTTCTTTGGATCGCTCATGGTTGTCATCCCGCCTTGCTGCTGCTCCGTTTGATGAGCCTTCCCCTCAGCTTCCATGTGCTGAGAATCTCCGCTCCAACTGACTTTCTTCTGGCTATCCAGGCTACAGGATCAGGTGTAGTATTTCTCCTGAAAATCCTTCTTAAAATCCCCTATCGAATTTCCTCCCTTTATTTTCTTAGGTCTGTGTGAGTGAGTACGTAAGTGCGCAGTGACTGTCTTTTCAATAAAGAAAACAATTATAATTTAATTCTGCTTGGTTTTTGACTCGGCCTGACCCTGTAAACATTGGGTTTAAGATCTCACTAAGTTACCCTGCCTCTCGCAGTGCTCTGGCTCTCGCTTGTGCCTCTCGCTTGTGCTCTGGCTAATTCCCATTCCCCATTATTTGGAGCACGCTGAGGTGTCACCCCCAAGGGACCCCAGAAATCAGGGTAACACATTCCAGCATCAACTATTGGCAATATTACAAGATATCAAATAAAGCATTGGAAGGGACTATTCCTAATTCCTGGAAAGAAGCTGATATATCATTGCTTCATAAGGAAGGAAGAGACCCACTGAATGTAAAGAACTACAGGCCACTCTCATTATTAAATATTGATTACACATGTTTTGCTTCAATATTAGCCAGTAGACTAAAAAGGGTGCTTCAAGAAGCAATCCCAGAGGATCAAGCTGGCTTTATTCCAGAAAGACAAATTAGAGCCAATATTAGAAATATAATAAACATAATGGAGTTGTGTGAGAAACATTCTCAGAAGAAATTGGCTGTGGTTTTCCTGGACATTGAAAAGGCCTTTTACACAGTTAATTGGAAATTTTTGTTGAACATCCGTGAGAGGATGAATATAGGAGAATGATTTCTGAAATGGGTAAAAACTATATACACAAGTCAATCTGCCCAAATTATTATTAATGGTGAAAAATCAGAGCGACCAATCATCCAGAGTGGCACAAGATAGGGCTGCCCATTATCTCCTCTTTTGTTTTTATTGGTAATTGAGGTCTTGATTGAGAACATCAGAAGTAATCCCAAGATAAGGAGGATCAAATTAAAGTGCCATGAGTATAAAATCAGAGCCTTTGCTGACAATTTAGTGGTGACACTAGAAGAGCAAGAGTGTAGCTTAAAAGAACTAAAAGCCACCTTGAAGGCTTTGGAAAACACACCCACAATTTTAAAGGCCTGAGAGGAGAACAACGAGAACAATATTTACAAAAAATCCTCTTTGCCTACCCCCATAAAGAGAATGTTAGTGCCAGGCCTGTTGTGGAGCCTGAGCCAACATAAGATCACTGAACTGTAGACTTAAACTAGCAGTTTCTTTAAAATGTAATTGAATTTTCTTGAACAAGTAGTAAAGTCAAGCAGTGACTATAAAAACAAAAAGTAGGCTTAGTGTTTCCTTGAACAGCATTTATTTTGTCTATTACTACATTCCTCTAAAATTTCAGAGTGGTTAACATAACATAACATAACATAACATAACATAACATAAATGACAAAGTTGACAATTTCAAATTACAAACTGGTAACATCATAAGTCTACAAATCAGAAAGCATTCTAACATACTGTAAGAACAATAAAAACAGCGGTAGTCGAAAAATTAATCCCTTCCATTATTGACGGAAAGCCTGCACAAATAGGTATGCTTTAACTATAGCCTGAGGTCAGAAAGCAGGGGGGACAACAGCATATCTAACGGAAGGGAGTTCTGGCACTGTGGTTCCACCCCCAAGAAAGCCATGCCATGTGTCTTGGCTCTATAGGAAATGCTACTCCAACAAGCAGAGCTCCCTGTGCTAATCTTAAATCCCAAGTAGGTTAGTAGTGGTAAGTAGCTGCTTCCTGAGCCATTTAGGGTTTTGTATGTTTATACTAACACTTTGAATTGGTCCCAGTGGTCTACTAGCAGCCAATGCAACTATTTCAGAAAAATTGCCCTGTGCTCAGTCCTTGCTGCCTCTAACAACATTTGGACAGCCCTCTTCTTCCTTGTTACAGCCTCCAGATTGTTACAAGGGCAACCCCAAGTATGGCACCTTGCAATAGTCCAGTTGGGAAATTATCAGTGTTTGGTCTACTGTGTCCAGATAACCCTTTTCCAGGAATGCTCATAATGAACAAACTTTATTTGACCATGCGCACTCCTCTCCACTGAGGTCACCTGACCTTTCAGTAACAGAGTAGAATTGAAAAGTATTCCCAGACTGTGTTCCTGTTCCATGCACAACAGCTATCTGTTTGATTCTTGGACCTCGAAGCCACCCAGCCAAAAAGTGTCTGTCCAATCAAGATTTAATCGCATGTGTTTTGTTTTGTTTGGCCTTCATCCAGCCCATGGCTGACTCCAGGCACCAGACCAGCACTGGAACATTCTTTCCCAACTCACACAGAGCAGAGTGTCACCTAGAATCATAGAATTGGAAGAGACCCCAGGGGCCATCCAGTCCAACCGCTTGCTATGCAGAAACACACTTCAAAGCACTCCCAACAGATGGCCATCCAGCATCTGCTTAAAAACCTCCAAGGAAGGAGACTCCACCACACTCCAAGGCAGCATATTCCACTGCCGGACAGCTCTGACCATCAGGAAGTTCTTTGTGAGGTTCAGGTGGAATCTCTTTTCCTGCAGTTTAAATCCATTGCTCCTTGTCCTAGTCTCTGGAGCAGCAGAAAACAAGCCCACTCCCTCCTTGACATGACATCCCTTGAAATATTTAAACATGGCTATCATGTCCCCTCTTAACCTTCTCTTCTGCAGACTAAACATACCAAGCCCCCTAAGCCACTCCTCGCAAGGCTTCATGGCTTCCAGACCCTTCACCATTTTGGTCGCCCTCCTCTGGACATGCTCTGGCTTGTTAATATTGTTCTTGAAATTAGATGCCCAGAACTGGACACAGTATTCCAGATGAGCGCTAATCAAAGATGCATATTGATAACATTGTGATTCCAATCTTGTAACACCTCCCAGTGGCTTCATATAGATGTTAAATACCATGAGAGAAGTGAGAACCTAATGAAGCCCCACAGTGGAAGTGCCCTGCAGCTCAGCAGAAGTCTCCCAACGCTGCTTTCTGAATAAAGGAGTGGATCCTCTGTAATACAGTGCCTTCATTGCCCAACCCACTAAAGATGCCAATCTTAATGCTTTCCCCCACATACAAGTATGATACACTGTGTTATAAATTCTCAGTTAATAGTCAATCATATCGTTTTAACTTTTTTGTGTGTGTAGACCTTTCTTTACAGGTATACACCTTAATAAAAAAATAAATTCATATACCCATGGTCACTCATAAGAACAAATCAAAATCATCATACTTTTATTAAGATTAATTGGAAATCATAACACTATGCTGATTTCTGAGACATACATAAGGCATTTTTTGTGTAGAGTTGCCATTATAACGGTAGAGATTAGAGGAGTTCATTCCAAATCCCAGCTCTCAGGGGTGCTTCAGTTATGTGTTTCTGCATGGCAGGAGGTTAGACTAGATGGCCCTTGTGGTCCCTTCCAACTCTTTGATTCTATGATTGGTGTGGACTGCAAAAGGGAATGGCACTCTTGTCTGACCTACTAGATAATAACTCTCATGAAACAAAATGCAATGTATGTTACATTGGACTTAAACTATTACTGCCTAGTAGCTAAGCCTATCCTTCTGGAATGTTGTAGTTTTATTAGCTGTGCTGTAGGCCATTCTCACAACAGTTGTCCACAGAACACCATGAGAGGTATAAGGGTGTCTTTAAAACAAAACAAAACAACTCCAAATGATAAAGGCTGCTCCTGTACAAAGTTCTGTGCACCTATTTGTCTCAATCTTGGCAAACAACTCCTACCAGTTTCCTTTTTGCCAAGAAATTTTTAGACAGTCCCAAACATTAAAGGTGCATAGCACAAAACCCTCTAAACCTATTAGGCTGAAGTTTGGTAGGCATAACCTCCTCACAATTCATCGTTATGCCTGAAAATGCCATCTACTATAACTGCTAAAAATAAAGAAGAAAATATAGCTGTGAGCTTATTTCCAGCAAAGGCCACTGGCAAGCTACTTAAAAAAACAAAACAAAACAAACAGTACTGGCAGGAGGCTGGTTTCAAAATGAAGAGTAGAGACTGTATGGCATAATTTTGTCAATAGTTTTTTTTGGTATAATTTTTATTAAACGTTTGTCTTGAAAATACCCTCCCTACACACTTCCATGCTTAAATCTTCCAGTTGAAATTGCTTATTTCCATTCCGTTACAAACTTAATTTCCATCTTACAGAGAGAAGAACAGTTACATTATTTCTTCTTTGATTTCTTATACATTTATATCCTTACCCAATCCAATACTCTTTTCCATTCTTTCTCAAAGTTCTGGATAGATTTATTTTTCAAAGAAAGTGCTAACTTTTCCATCTCTGTCATATCCAAAACTTTTAACTTCCGTTCTTCTATATCAATATGTTTCTTTTCTTTCCAGTACTGCGCATATGTCAACCTTGCCGCATAAATTTGTCAACAGTTTAATGGGACACATAAGAACCTTAATAACGTTTGAAATGTTAGCCTGAACTTCACCAATCTAATCAAAAACAGCTTTCCTTTGTCATCTTGAATAAAAAGTTAATAACGTTCACCAAAATTTGAAAGAACACACTCACTAAACCCTGAAATGTCTTTCTGACAGTTGGAAAAAAAGTAGGTAAATATGTCAAATTTCAGCACCTCTTAACTTGTTGTAGCCCTGGAAATATTTATTAGATCTGGTTGAAATTTTGGAAATGTTTAACAGATCAGTTTGAAATTTGGGGAATTTACAGACTTCATGGGCACCATGAGTTAAATCCTATTGGTAGGCCCAGGTAGGGTAGATTCATTAAATCTATTGTTGAAGGATGAGTTTCAGGTTATGACATTGTGATCTTCTGGACTTGAGTAAAAAATGTTGCTGCATTTATTAGAGAAATTAAGGTAAGCTATGGATAAGTAGGGGCCTGAATACCTCGAAGGTATCAGATCCTGCCAGATCGTGGAAGCTAAGCAGGGTCAGGCCTAGTTAGTACCTGCATGGGAGACTGCCAAGGAATACCAGGTACAGTATGCTATATTTCAGAGGAAGGAACTGGCAAAACCATATCTGAGGATTCCTTGCCTAAGACAACCATGTGAAATTCATGATGTCGCCATAAGTCAACAGGTGACTTAAAGGCACATATACACACATAGATGTGTATGTAATGTATAGTACATGTGATAGGGCAGCGGTTCTCAACCTGTGGGTTGTGACCCCTTTGGGGGTCGAACAACCCTTTCACAGGGGTTGCCTAAGACCATCAGAAAATACGTATTTCCAATGGTCTTAGGCTCCATTCCCTCCTCGGTGGTGGTGCGCAAGCGCGAGCCATGCGCTCGCGTCCTCCTGCCCTCTGTTCAGAAGGGACTGAAATCGCTTCCCTTCTCCGCTACTGGGAGAACTTCCTGTCTGACGGGCCAGCTTGGGGGGGGGCGGCAGCACGGGGGGCAGGCCCCCTCCTCGCCATGGAGGGGGGCACTGCAGAAGGCCCGGGGGACCGCAAGGCTGTGCTTTTCCAAGGGGGCGAGCTGTGCCTGGCGCAAAAGACAAAGGCGCTGGGATTCCTTCCCCCCCCCCGGCCAAGGTCGACACTCTGGAAACTTTTCCAACACTGCCCCCCCCCAGCAGAAACGAGAGCGAAGCAGAAGCAGAGCCTGGGGCGTTCTCGGAGTTTCTTTCCAGGGGAGACACGCGGCTCCTCTTTCCCTCCCTGCCCGCCCCCCCCGTTCCTGGCTGGCAAGGCAGCCTTTGCCGGGGGGGGGAGACATTGTAAATAATAAATAAATGATTTTATGGTTGGGGGTCACCACAACATGAGGAACTGTATTAAAGGGTCATGGCATTAGGAAGGTTGAGAACCACTGTGATAGGGTAAGATCAGCAGGCAGTGATAATATGGAATCTGAGGAGTGACAGAATGCCTGAGGGGCTTTTAAAGACTAAGCGGATGTTGGTTAGAATCAGTGAGAGCAATTAGTGTCCAAGTTAAGAATATGAGTGAGAGATGTGAGTTAGGGTCATGTCAGATTTTAGATATTTTAAAGAAATAATTTTTAACTGTATGTTGAACTTGTGTTTAATACAGAGCTTTCCAAACTTTTCATGTTGGTGACACACTTTTTAGACATGCATCATTTCATGACACAGTAATTCACTTTTACTAGCAAACTGGAGGTTAAACTAACCCCATATAAGAGATACAGACACATACATAAATTGTAATAACAAAAGATATGGGGGCACAACATATCTCATGAAAACCTTTCATATATTTTTAAAATATATGATTTATAAATAATAACATACATTTCCAAGATCGTAGGCGACAGGCAACACACTAATGTGTTGTGGCACACTGTTTGGAAAGCCCTGGTTTAATAAATCAATTTCTGTATGGTACGCTTGTGCCTCTGAGAATACTATATAAGGCTTATTGGGTGCCCGAGTTCAGACACACAGTTTTTGTGGTGGTTCAAAATGGTGATGTCCAGTGGTGGGATTAGATGAGTAAAGTCTCAGATGGGAACCATAAGGGCATCTAGATGATCCTCATATTTGATGCCACAGCAATAGGACCGGAGGAGTGGGTCCTCATGCTGGGTGGCAGAGGTGGGGATAAATAAGTAAAGACCCTCACAGAGGTCAACAGTTGTCATTTTTGACAGCAACAGAATTTTGAGGCTTATAATGCTGTGCCCCCTTTCGGGCATTGTCTAGAATAGTCTTAACCTTTTTGCTCTGGAGGAGCCCTTGAAATAATTATCATGTATCAGGGAATCCCTGCATAAAATGTATTCTATCTACAGCTCAAAAGAAGTCTATTTTTTTATTCGGTCGTGATCTCTTGTAGAAGCCCTAATGACTTTTCTACAGTTTCACAGAACCTTGGTTGAGAAACCATGAGCTACAATCTGCGCAGGGCACGTAACAAGTACCATCGGTTCCCAATCCCAGAGAGGGAAATAGATTGGGTCGTTTTGCAGAGATGGAACACAGGAAGGAGAGATTCTCCTGAGACTGAGCCTGTTGGGAATACATAGAGCAGGGTTGCTGTGTTAGCATCAAAAATGGCCACCCTCCCAGCTTCACAGTTTAGATTCACCCGGATCTTCTTGGGCTGTGACTGCACAGGGAAGCCCGGATGGCCGGCTATTTCACAGTTTCTCACAATCCAGAACCCTTCCTCAGGACCACATTCAAGTACACCATTTCTCTTCACAGAATTTCTGGCAACCCCCACACCCCATCCTTTATCACTCTGCACAAAGACATCCCAGAAATGTCTGCCTGCTGTGAATTCCTCACGTCCCAGGACACACAAAACATGATCAAACCTTTCGGGAGAGGGGGCACAAGATTTGGGTTTCCCAATATCAACACGTTGATAGCCAGCTCTTAAGCTGAATGTGGGATGAGATGTGTTGGGATTCAGTGTTATAGTTGCTGTTGGAGAAAATAAACAGAAGAGAAGATAAACAGAATTAGCTGAAAAGACTAGATTGAGATCTAAGCCTACACGTATCACAGGATTCATGTTCTTTCTAAAAATCAACGTTACTTTCACGTACTACAGCCAGGATGGACATGATTCTCTCTTTCCTCACATTTTATTTTAATGCATTTGTATCCCTTCCACTCCTGATGTCATAGGTGGATTACATATTAAAATGCCCATAAAATACCTTCAATTTGAGAAAATTGCTAGAGTGAAGGAGACAATGTGGGTCACTGAGCATACATTTTGAAAGAGGGTCTCCCTCAAATGGTGAAAGCCATCTCATTGTAAAAGCTTGTTATCCCTCTTAAATACACATCTTGTATTTCCCATGCTTTGCCATAAGAATCTGCAAACCCACATCTCAGTTTCTGCGCACAGTGTAAAACAGCAGAGCATGCAAATGTCCCTAACCTCCAACTTCTCTTTCTTAGAGTCTGCTGCAAGTGAGTTTTTGCCAGCTGTACACAGAGGCCATTTCCGCACAAGTCTGTTATAGCGTGATGATTCCACTTTCAACCTCCTATGAAATCCTGAGGTTTGCAGTTTCGGAAGGGGCTGGCTGGCCCCTCCCGAAACTGCAAACCCCAGGATTCCATAGGAGGTTGAAAGTGGAATCATCACACTATAACAGACTCGTGCGGAAATGGCCAGAGAGAATTCCTCTTCAAATGCCTCTTCAAACAGCCTTGGATTCAGGCCCAGCTTGCAAGGTCCTTGCAGGATGGAGTGGACTTCAACCTTTCCATGGGTTGGTTTAAAAAGAAAAGGAAAGGGGGGAAGACCTTCTATGTGCTACTCTATTTCATCTCAGTCCAGGAATGGGCAGTAAAGAGTGATGGAGTGGGCAAGGGGAGGGGAATGAACATATACAGAATGCAAACTGTTTCCATAATGATCTGAATTAAATTACTTCTTCAGGCAGACAACATCAATGTAAAATTTCTTTGTTTTTATCCCCATGTCTGACAATTTGGTCTTTGTGTTCATCCCACGATGGCAGGGGAAGGAACTATAGGTTAATCCTTATTCTCTTTTCCTTTCCTCCACATTTTTAAGGTCTCCATTGTATGAGGTAAAATAGATGCCTGCACCTGCACTCGTAGAAGACAGAGAAGACCACAGGTAAATAGAAAGTCTCTTCCCCTTTCCCCACACTGGCCATTTCTGCACTACACTCTTATAGCGTGATTATTCCACTTTCAACATCCTATGGAATTCTGGGGTTTGCAGTTTCAGGAGGGGCCGGCTGCTATAAGAGTGTAGTGCAGAAATGGCCATTATCTGACAGGCTACTGCAGTCTTTCTCAACACGTTTACCCTGGAGGAGCCCTGGAAATAATTTTCAGGTTTCAGGGAACCCCACCTAAAAATCATTTATCTACAGCTCAAATAAATAAATAAATATATTTTTTTCCCCAATCATGATCTCTTGTGGAATCCCCAAAAACCTCTCACAGAACCATAGTTTCTGAGGAAACCTAGTTGAGAAACCCTGGGCTACTGCATTACATTGTAAAAGAGAGAACAACCACACTTCCTCCACTTACACACCTCTTTGTTTTCTTAGTTACTTAAAGCAAGGCAGTGTTATTATTGAAGGAATTTCGATGGCGAAATACTTTTATTTCTTCCCTTCCCTCATAAAAGTAAATACCGGTATATAGCATGCCAAAACAGACAGACAAACAAACAAACAAACATTTTCAGGTGTGAAAACACAGGACTGAGTGAGGAGAAAAGTCCCAGAGATGGAGAGACAGACAAAAAGATTACTACTGAAAAGAAAACAGATTCCACCTAAACATTAGGAAGAATTTATTTACCATAAAAGCTCTTTGACAATGGAATAGTCTGCCTTGGGGAGTGGGGTTTGATCTTCCTTCTTTGGAAGTCTTTAAAGAGAGGTTGGATGGGCATTTTTTGGGAGTGCTTTAAGCTGTGTATTCCTGCATGCAAGAGGGTTGGACCAGAAGGCCCTGGCAGTCTCTTCCACGAGGGCCACTTCCCATATTTTCACCAAGTACGTTTCTGACAATGGTGGGATCAAAACAAATCCTTCTTCCAAGAATCTCAACATTTGGGCAAGCTCACATAGGAAGATATGTCTTTTTATATAGTATGGAACTGAGCCATAGATATTTAGTAATAACTAAGGGGAATCCATGAAACCTTGGCTATGCCCTAGTGCAATCCCACCAGTATTTCTCCATTTAAGGAAAGCGTTAATATATCTAGAGTTCCAAAGAGGAACACAAATAATTCTAAGGACAGAAATGTGGAACTCTAAGAAAATACCAGCAGGCAACTTTCTTACAATCCCTTCTGTGAATTGGTACTTCCAAATTTTACCTTTCTGTAGTATAAGTCCTGATAGTAGCTTTTCTGCGGAAGAAAAAAGAAGAAAGGTAATATGCCATGCTGTCATGTGTTATAAATCCTGTGTCCAAAGCAATAACAACATTAAAGTATTACATGTTATTACCTGAAGTAAAATCTCCTCCAAACTGCCATATCCTTGCAAGTACTCAGATTTGTTTTCTAATGTGAATTCTTTTAACATTCCTATCTGTGGCTGCTCTGGGATTCTAAAAACAAAAGGCTGGTTCCAAAAATAATGCTGAACTTTGGCATAGCATTGTGAAAATGAGGGTAGGCATCTTTGGGCCTCATGTTTGCCCTCCTTCACTGGAGCACTTGCAATATTTGATTCCTTTTTGGTTTACAACAGCTTGCTATGTTGACTGAACATAGCAAAATATGGTTAATCTTAAATAGGCTTTGTGAAAACAATAGTTTAATAAGCTGGCTTGATTCAATTAAGTATATTTTAATCGGGTTAAATATTTTTGACATCCTGTATAAAAAGATCTCAAGGTAAGGATATTGTTAGTAAAATGCAAACAAAAGCTCCATCTGTCAAAATGCTTCAAAATCAAGCTACAGAAAAACTGAGCTCCACAAACCAACATCCAGCCAGTGTTGATGTGTCACAACCTAGCTTTGGTCACAAAGCCCAAAAGCTTGGGTGAATAGCCAGGTCTTAACTTGATGCTAGAATTAAGCCAGCACTGATGTTAGCTGGACCTCCAGGGGAGCTTACTCCATAACTCAGGCACCACTGGTGAGGTACTGCTATAGTTAAGACTAACTATGATTCACTAGGTTTCAACAAGATGGCAGATGTCCATTTATCTAGTGACTTAGCCATGATTTAGCATAATGAGAAAACTAAGCCACAGAGTGTAGGTCAGAGCAACTAGAGCAAACCCACTAAATCAATAGGACTTGTTAAGTCGGTAGTTGATTCCAATGGTCCAGTCCAGCTGAGAAGGAAGAAAAGGAGTTTGCCCTAAAAATACCAAAAAAGGGCAAGAACAAAAAAAATGTATTTTGAAACTTTAAATATTATATGAGATAAACTTTTGTGGATTACAACTCATTCTAGCATCAGGTAAAGTGGGCTGTGGCCTTAATGGCTTATGCCATAAAGAAATTTGTAATCTTCTAATTTTTCTTTTTTTTTTCTGCAAGAGCCCAACAAGGCTATCCTCTTGGAAATAGGACAGTTTGAAACTTAACAGTCTTCTCTTAAAGTTTAGAAAGGCAATGTTTATATTTCTCTGTAAATTTATGCATTCATTTGGAACTTAGATGATAAAAAACAAGGATATCAACAGCTGAAGCCGTTGAGCTAATATCTCAACTGAACTTGCTCATGGCTAATAGTACAGTTAGTTCTTCCATCTGATCCAGTGACTAACTAATTGCATCTAACCTGTTTTCACTGGTTTCAGTGGTAGATAAATTACCGCTAGAACAGTGAAACAGATTAGGTGCGACAAGTTAGTTACTGGATGCAGTGGAAGAACTTAGTTAATTAATGATTAGTCAGGAGCAAATTCAGTTGAGACATTCACTCGATAGATAGATATATAAATGTGTCTTCATCCCAACTTATCTTCCACAGAGAACTGACTAGAAGCACATCCTCCACACTGCCAATCTGATAAATGTACAACTTTGTTCCACCAGTCAACTTCAGCAGAAACCTGTTTTGTCAGTTATCAGCATATGTTGCATAGCTATTTTTTGTATTAATATTCAAGCTACCTTCCCTATTTTCACAGCTGGGCTACACAGAGTATTGACTGGTTAGCCCAGTCAGCCTTTCCCTAGTCAAAGAATTTTCTAAAGCAGTGGTTGCCAATCAGTGGTCTGCAGACCACTGATGGTCCACAAGAAAATGTTGGTGATCTGTGGAGAAATTTGGACATTCTTTGATTTCCAACTTCTGGTTTGGATATGAGAACTGAAGACACAATCCTTGGCGTGCTCTGCTAAAGACCGCTGCTGCCCTCAGTTGCTGATACTGGGGGGACCCCCCATACCAGCTTCCCAAGTACCCCTGAATTAAAGGGGTCTTGCCAGAGGTGGATTTGTGACCAGGAGCCAAGACAAGATCTGTATGGTGAACCAGGAGGAGGTAGCTGAAGGGTCTCCCAGAAGGCTGTCCCTGCCATTTTTTCATCTCGCTGCACCAGTTTGGAGGAGACAGGAGGGATTACCTCTCTCTCCATACACACGGCCACTGAATTTCTTCTGGCCAATTTTTTTTAAAAATATATATACTATTGCTTATTTTTTCATTACGTGATTGAGCGGAAGACCTGCGTTGGGGATAGGGCAGTAAGACCTTCCAGTTTGGACTTTGAATTAACTTTCTACAGAGGACTTCCATGAGTCCAGGAGGATTTCCTCCCCTTCCCTCACACTTCTTTGGAACGGTCCATTTGTTGCTCTAAGAAGAAGAAGAAGCCCAGCACAGGTATTTAACAACTATCATACAACAGATAAACTAAACTCAACCTTGCTGCTTTCCCTACTGGACTGAAGTTTTTTGTTTGTTTGTTTGTTTCTTTGCCTAATTCCTGGCGTTTCTCTCTTTGTTTGCTAAGACACAGCTGAAGACAATCTTGTGTTTCTTTTTTCCTTCTGCTCTAAACTCAAAATGAACTAACAGCCCAGAAGTACTTAGTTTAAATTTTCAGCAAGATCCATTTTGCAAAACTGATTTTTCCTTTTTTTTTTTTTTTAATTTTGGAGACCCATGTGAGTGAAAATTGATGACATGAAAGACTCTCCCAATCTATGTAGATTTGACTGCTTGAGATGCTGTGTTTTGTTGATTTATCCTCTGCTCCCCCCTCCTTTCCAACTTGAGTGTGATTCTCCTGTTGTCTTCACCCAGGTTTGTTGCAGGGTATTGAGTGTGAGCTCTATGATTGCAACTGTTACTGCTCTAACTTAGACCCATATTTAGACATTTGATGGCTATATCTGTTTACCCTCCAAAACCAAAACCAACTGCAACACAAAGAGAAAAGAACAACTTAGAAGAAGTGAGAGGAACTGTGAGAAAACGACGGTAAAGGAGAAAGAGACAATGCAAGAGGGAGAAGAGGGGAGAGTAGAGAGAGGTCTGGAAGGAATAGTGAAAGTTAACAAACTTGTTTATTGAACTTGCTTAATGAATTTATTTGATGAATCTATTGAATCAACTTCTGTATAGATTGGGAAACCAAAAATCAGTGTATGAATTCTGTAACATCCATATTGCAGAAACACTAAATATATTATTAGGATAGATTATTTTGAATGAATTGACACAGTGGCTAATGAACAACTGATATTTTGATTTATCTTTATAGTACCTGCCTGATGAACTAAGGTGTCTGTAAATATCAGAATATAAATCAATTGGTATTTTGATTTATGTCTATAATATCTACTTGATGATTTAAGTTGCTTATAAATAATAATTTTGTTTTAATTAAACAAGTGCATTTCATATTAATAAAATGGAACTTTTATGATTATTTTATAGATGTTTGTAGCTTTTTTAAAAAATTCATGTTAGTGGTCCGTGGGATTCAAAATTGTGAGTTTAGTGGTCTGTGGGGTCCAAAGGTTGGCGACCACTGTTCTAAAGTATTAAATGAGGTGTCAAAACTATTGAGAGTCAGTAGTGCCAAGCACTCAAAGACAAAAACAAGGAAATGGACATGGAGGGATGGGAGGGATGGGGAGCAAACAGAAAGCAACAGATCAGAAACTGATACAGAGGTTGTATATGTCTTTCTGCAGGATGAAAGGTAGGTGGAAGAGGAGCAGCCCAAAATCTCACCCTAGGATTCTCATGGGTACACTGCTGCCTACCAACCTCCCTGCTGAGCTGGTAGAAGCAATCTTTTTTCTTTTCTTTTCTTGTCTATTTATGCCATCTTTCACCAAAAACAGAGATTCTGAACTGAGGTTGCTGAAGCCCTTCTCATAACAAATTGAAATTATTTGTTCAAATTTTCCTGATCCTTGCAGGAATTTTTCTTACCTTTGAATTGCTGCATGATGCCTTCCAGAAAGGGACTTACATCCCAGAATTCCCAGATCCTCCACTTCAGTGCAAGAGGAAAAACAACAGGTTTCTGGAACTCCTTTTCTGCTTCATACCTGAAATAAAAGTCTGTTAACTCATCACTACAAACAGCTAACCTATGTTTCTTCCCAGTAATGGCCAGTGAAAAACTAGATAGTTGATATAATATCATTATGCAAAGAGTCTCCTTGCCTCCACTCCATCACCTGCCATATGCAAGAACCATGGAAAGCTTGAGCATGATGTTGTAATACAACATTAACTTCTTTCTGTAAAGGCATTGTTGCTCCATAACAGATACTCTCAGCTTAACTGTTATTTTTAAGCATTACACAAGAGGCTGCAACACAGAAACTGTTGGGGAATTGACAGGTTTTTAGTAATAAGTCTCCCAATCAGCAGAATATTTTGTAATGCACAGACAGAAGTTGAACGAATTATCAATCCCACTTTATCCTCTCCACCCCAGACACACTTAATCTAGCTCAAAATAAACACAAACAATTTGGTTAAAAGTATGAAAAGTTTACTCACAAAATCTTGTGCATAGTTTACACAAGTTCAAACTCTTGAAAGGTAAGAAGAAATTAAACAGTCACATACTTACAGGGAAGCATGCTTGTCAGAGGATCGGAGACCACATGCTTGCAGGGAAGCAAAAAAAGAAAAAGGGAGAGAGGAAAAGAACATGCAAGCGGAAGTGGGTGTTGACCAAACAACAGGAAGTTTATTCAGCCCTTTCTATGCCTACAATACACATGCAAACTAACTAGCCAGTTAATTAAGCATGCAAAGGTTGCCACTCCCAACAGAAACATGGCACAGTGCCATAGCTCAGTGAGAGGAAAACACACTGTCTTGTTCTGGAACTGGACGTAATTCCAGGCCTCTCCAAGGGTAAATTTGGTGTGGATATGGACACAAGTTACTGCTATGGCATAAGAAATATTGGTGGTAAGTAGTGCAGCAAGATGGTACACAGCAGAGAAGCACTCCAGCCCTTTCTCTGATAGGGTCTAGCATCCCCTCACTGGCCATGGTAGAACTGGGCTCTCAAAAAACTTCTCCCTAGGCTATTCCTTGGCCAACAATCAAATTCCTGATCTCTGGATATATGGGGAAGCCCTTGGCTTGGGATTCACAACCCCCCACCCCAAGATGGGCTCCCAAGAATTATATAGTGCAGAAGCATTCAAAGAAAACGGAAGTGTGCAAGCACAACCCATGTGCTTCCAATAGGTATGAGAACTGTACAAAAAGGTTAGCAACAGAGAAAAAAAGTCCACTCCCCCAGTCTGTTCTCAGTTGTCATATCTTTTCCCAGTCTCAAGCTGCAGAGTGAATGCAAAAAGTATCCAACAAAGTCATCAATACAAAGGAACCCTTTCAGGCCTCTAAAGAGCTCTTTAACATTTGACCGAGATGCTAACAAGGACTCTAAAAACCATCTGCCTAGTGGCAGAGGCCCAACTCACTGCATTTGCTTTACATGCATAACCAAAGTTTTTCTGGTTCTGTCCTTGGCATCTCCAGCTTTTAAAAAGATCAAGCAACTGGTGATGAGAAAGACCCTGGACAACTTCTGTCAATTAGCACATAAAAATATTGGGCTGGGATAACGCAGATTCTTGTTCCACGGATCCACTTCTGCTCCAAGCAGTCTCCAGAAAGAAAGCAGACATGAGACTAGGTCACCGTCATCATAGTGTTTGGCCTGTGAGGTGTGCTAGATATCTTGATATCAACAAAAGCATTCAGTGGATTAGGAGGAAATACAGACACAGCCCATACATAAAGCAGAGAAAACTAGTAAGGTGGAAAGTAGGAGATTATTCCTTTGGGAGAGTCCTTCTTGTGAAATACTAGAAGATATGAGCCCCTGTAGCCTCCACCCATAAGCCAGCTGGATGGCCATGTTCTTGGTCTGTTATCCACCCCCTTCTTGACACAGTTCTGACCCATGAAGAGAAACAAGTGGGATCTGCTTACCTCTGCAATGTACTTTTAATGTCCTAGGGAAAAAAGGAGAAAGGGAAAAATGCTTTTGACAAGTTGTTCACAGTGTGAATGCTCAAGCACAGTGGCTCAATTGGAATGAAAGAGAAAGCAAAATTATAACCACTGGAATGTGGTAAGAGTCCTCCACCTATAAACAGCCGAAAACTGAATCGGATAGGCAAAATTCATAAAGCAGGATGGTAATCTCTGTGACACTAAAGTTAGCAGAAGCCAAACACATATACACACACACACGTACATCCATTCTCAGTTACTTGGAAAAGGGGGACTGCTTTTGGAGTTGGCAAAATGGAACATGGAATTTTGCTGAAAGGAATAGAGTTGCTATTTCCCAAAGAGAATAGATTATGTTCTTATCGCCTTGGTTTAGGCAATGGAACTTCAATTTATGGAATGGCATTTTTCTTTAGCAGCAGTCTTATTTTTGCCTTTTAATTCCATTTTTTTCAAGTTTTATATCATAGAACTATGGGGCTTTTTGTCCTGGACTCCACATGAGCAGATTCTGAGAATCAGTAATGCTCTGAGACTGACTCCATGGATTTTGGAGTGAAGAGACTATAGACTTTTCTTTAAGCAAAGCCTGTGTTGGTGCTTCATTGTTAAACAGGTAGGGCAGGGATAATCTCTTTCTTTCTCAGTCAATCTATTCATTCAGTTTGGGTGTATTTGCCTGGTTTTGCTGTTTACATTATTTTAAACATGCAATTCTTGCTAAGTTTATAACCAGGCAATGACAAACCACCTCTGAGTATTGAGTCTTGCCTAAGAAAAACCTGAAGTTGGCAGACAACTTGAAGGAACATCCTTTCCTTTCACTTACAATATTTATTTTTAAAGTTAGCCTAAAGGGAGTAAGACATAGGAAAACCAAAATGTGCGCTGAAAATGGAGTGTAATGATGCTTGCAGAAGGAACTATGTGCCTATAAAGGGCAAAAATGGTAGACAGAGGCCCTTTCCACACGGGGGTATTAAAACGGTGTAGTGCGACCTCTGACGGAGGTCATCTACACTGTAAAATGGGTTGGGGCAGATTACTTTAGTGTAATTCCACACCCCAATCTGTGCTAGGGCGACCGGAAATGGCGGCGCTGCGTGCTTTTTAAAAACCACTTTTCATGAGGTTTTTAAAAGGCACGGGGTGTGCAGCCATGTGCAGCCGCGTCACAGCGCCTGGTGGAGATTTGCAGGCTCGTGCAAGGGGCGGGCTTCCGGCTGGCGAGCTTCTCCGGTTGGTGGAGAGCCTCCGCCAGCTGTAAGCCGCCATTTTGGACGCCGTAGGACGCTGCAGGACGCCAACGAGTGTGGAGCAGCGAAAATGCGCTGCTGCACGCGGTGACGGACTTACCCGGTTGCAGGCAAGGTCCGTCCTAGCGTGTTTTCGCCCGTTTTTTCCTCCACATGTGGAAAGGGCCTCAGAGAGGGAGGGTTACCTGATGTATCTCCACTTGTTTGTCTCTAGCTAAGGTTTTTTATTTATTTATGTATCTGTTAAAATACTTATATCCAGTCTTAAATCATACACTCTCAGGGTGGCATATGATAAAATCTATGTATCCAAATTATACAATATAAATCAGTAAAAAAAAACCTGACAAAAAGCATATTAACCAATTTGACAAGTTAAAGCAAGATAATTAAAACCAGCTAAAACAGTTGAAAATACTTTAAAACCTGCATGTGCAGATATGAATACAAAGTGAGCCCTCAGTATCTTCTAGGGTTTGGTTCCAGGACCCAACCTGAATACCAAAATCCATGGATGCTCAAGTCTCATTACATACAATGGAACAGTAAAATACCATCCCTTATATAAAATGACAAACAGACAAGTGTCAGAAAGAGCCTGAGGATCTGTCAAATACCTGAAGGCTACAGCAAGGTATGCCCACACATCAGCATAATGCTCTGTGCATGGCAAAATCAAGGTTTGCTTTTTGGAATTATTTTTCTGAATATTTTTGCGCCATGCTTCGTTGAATCTATGGATCCTATTAGTAGGCTGTATGCCCCTGCTCCTTGATATGGTTCAATTTGAAGATGTGATTTAAGTGGCATGAAATATAAATTATATTCTAGTATGACTGGAAGCTTTCTGGCAAAGAGGAACTGTGCATTATAAAACCAGGTCAGATCAAGAACTCAAGACATGGCTATGTCATAGTCAGGTAATGGACTGGCAGATGTCCCTCAATGAGTCAGCCTTTAGAAACAGTAGCACCCAAAACTGCTTCCATGAAAACAACTGATTGTCTTTGACCTTCTTCGTTTATCCATTGAAACTCTCCTTTTGTCCCCTCACCTGCCCCACCATTAAGGAGCTATCATGATTTCCATCGGTCCCTTTGTCACCTAATGCTAAGGCCATTTACTCATTCTGGACCCCATTGTCCACTCTGCGGACTCTATTGTCTACTTTGCCAGAAAGTCATTAACACTTTCAACCTCAGGGCAGAAAAAGAGTGTTTAAACCATAGCTTTGACCTAGGTAACTTGTAGTACTTTTGGTGTACTGACTGTCACTCTGCCGCTTTAATTTTCAGTTTGTACTGCCCTTGGAATCCTAGTCTAAGCCACATCGCTTCGCTTCCTCTCTGCTGGACTGGTAAATATCACCCGCCTAAACTTTTGCTATCCAAACCTTTCCTTCCTTTTCCTTCAGTTAGCCTTGTGTGATTGCGAGACTGCTTGGATCTTGTGTGTGTGTGATTGTTAATTCCCCTAATAAAGCAAACAAACTTACTTTTGACTCTCAGGCTGGTTCTTCCCTGCATTAGTACTGCTATACACAAGTGTAAAAGATCTAGTTAAGTTACCCCCCTATTGCAGCCCTTTATTTATTATTTTATTTTATTGTATTTATTTGTATCCCGCCTTCCATATGGATCGAGGCGGCAAACAACTTACAAATAGCATGTATTTCTATACATGCCCCCAACAAGCTGGGTACTCATTTTACCGACCTGCAAAACGATGGAAGGCTGAGTCAACCTTGGAGCCTGGCAGGATTGAACTCACAACCTTGTGGCTTGCAGTCCTGGCATTTAACCACTGTGCCACCAGGGCTCCTCCTTGAGCTAATAATACTCCCCACTATTTCACAGAGGCAGTGGCATCATGGGTGGACCCTTGATTCACCCATGTTTTGGGGTAACAATGCAGCACCCATGGATACGAAGAGCTGACTATAGTCAATTAGGCCCCAAATGACTGATTTTAATTTTTCAAAAAGCATGTTTTTACTTGGAACTATAATGGCAAAAGCATTTGTGGTAAGTGTCTTCAAGGGAATGGGATTCCTCAATGGGAGGGGCACAGCAGAGAACACTCTACCCCACAGGCTTCACAGAAGGAATACAGAAGAGGACTCTTCTGTGGTCTTTGGGCAGGTAAACAGAAACAGAGGCCCTCCTTCAAATATCCAGCTTCCAAATCATTTAGGCCTTGAATGTCACCATGAAAGAGTTAAATTCAGAGAAGTACTGCATGAGTAGAAAAATAAGTGAATTGGACAGCAGATGTCCCTGCCTTATCTCGGTTTGAAAGTATGATTGGCCTTGTAACACTATGCTTAGGTGCCTGGGAAGTAAAAGGGAGTCAAGCATACACTTTCGCCTCATCTTTGTGTTATTTGGTGACTGAGGCCTTTGTTCCCTTGTTTTGGGGGTGGTATTAAGCTCCAAATGTAATGGCTGACGTAGACTAGAAATGTGATTGATTGCTGACGCTGTTGACCAAAGGTATAAGAACTAAGTGTTTTAATCAATCGGGGCTGGCAGTTTTGGACATTATATATCCACTGCTTGCCCTGCGCAGTAAATAAATGGTTTGGAAAATAAAGCTTTCTGTTTTGGAACAACCTGAAGGTCTTCATCATTTCCTTGCCACTACATTTTTGGTGCGTTGGCCGGGAAATTAGAGAAGGGGCTTTGGAGCCCCTCTTGACGGACGCTTGAGTGCTAGGGTCGCTGCCCCCCTCTTGGCGAAACCCAGGGCGCCCTCGACTGCTTTGGTCGAAGAGGTTTGGCCTTGAGCGGGGTGGTTTCCCTGGCAGCAGCGTTTTCCAGTCAACGGACTCTGGTCATGCAGAAAGCATAAGGCCTCCCACGGCTAATTGGTGAAGTTGACTCCCTTGCGTTTTCAAGGGAAAGAGAGAGCTTGATCACCTCTCTAGTCTCGCCCTAGTAACTCATGGCTAGTGGGGCCGTGAGTGAAGCCGCGAAGACTTTGGTAAAGAGACATCTCTTCGAGTCTGGTAAACGGTGGTGGGAGGCCGTTTGTTGGTGTGAGTGTGGTGTGACTGGTCTGACCAGAGTCAGATTTATGCTTGGTGTCGCATTTCCTGGCTCATGCCATTGACTCCGTCTGGGTGACCAGGTCGAACACAGAAAGTCTGTTGTAAAATCCTCTTGTGTGGGCGCACAGGCCCCCCTTTTACCTGCGCGTCAAATCCCCTCCCCCTTCTGTGTTTTGTCTAAACAGCGGGAGGATATGGGAGGGGGGTGGTTGCAAACCCTCTGGACAATATGCTGAAGAATCTTAAGAAAGGATTCAGTGGAAACGTTACCATTGCTGTGTGCTATTTGTGCTGTAGGAAAATCCCAGGACAGGAGAAAAGCGCTCTGTTTTCCCTCTGCTGGGTGCCATTGCCCAGAGCCCCTCCCTCTCCTGGCTCTGAGTTAACCATGAAGTTGCCTGCAGGGATGGAAGTTATCTGGCCAGGGGCTTGGAAAAAGCAGAAATTAAGTCAGTATGTAAATGATGAAGCAAACCGTAGGTGTTAATAGAAGTAGTGAGGAAACAATAGGGATTTGTTGTTTCTCCAAACGCACAGTTCAGTGATTCAATCAACTGGAAAGAAAATCACTCTGCAAAAGGCAAGGAACAAGTCTGTTTATTTAATGGGCTGGTAATTCACAATTCGAGGGACTTCCAAGAAGAAAGAGAAGAAGGCTATCTGACAACAAGCTTTTTTGAAAAAGCAGTTGGCATAGGAACTTAAAGGTTTCCTACCTCAATTGTTCATTCTACCTGGTTGTTCAGCTCAAACTGTTTAGCTCAGATTCAGAGCAGGAAAGGGGGGTGAGTGAAAAGGGCTGAGAAAGAGATGCACTTTTAAGCAGATTCTTAGAAGTGGCAGAAAAACACTGATTTGATGAAAGAAATTTTTTTCCCCAAAGGCTTGTGTGTGTGTAAGCAAAAGCGGCAATCTTTGCTTGCCCCCCCCTCTCTCTATCTCTCCTGTGTTGCTGGAAGCAGTACTATCCCCCCCCCGCGACCCCTCCTTCCTCCTCCAAATGTTAACTCCATAGTTGCTGGTTTTTGGAGAATGGAAGTTTCTTAGCCAAATGCTTAAGAATTCTGTCAGTGTGTACATAGGGAGGGCTATGAAGATAGTTCCGATAACTCGTTTTCAGCCTGGCAGGCTGAGTGAGGATGTCATAGAAGCAAGGAAAAATAATAATAATAACAAAAAAAGCGGGCTTTCAGGTAAATGAATACAGGATGGCGAAGTTTTGGAAAACATTGCTGAAGACTCTGGTGACAGCTGCCTGTTTCATGTTTTAAACTCTTCAACCATCAAGAACCCCCCCCCCTTTTGGCTCACATAGAAGGAAAAGAAAAGAAAAAAAAAAGAGAACTTTGGAAACTTCTCCTCCAGTACTTTTTGCAACATTTCTAAACAATACAGAGTCCCAATGTTTTCTCTAAGCACAGAGAAAAGCTGCATCTGGAGAAGAAGGGAAAAACAACAAAAACAAAGCAAAAACCCCACCTTGAGAGCCCGTATAGACAAACATGTCATACAAGAGGTGTTAGTTTCGTTTTTCCCTTACAATGAACAATGAACTATTCTTTCTAGTGTGGCAGCAGTTGTGTCTACCTTTTTGATACATTTCTACATAAAAGAGAGAAAACAAATTACAATGCAGCTTTAGCACAGGGAAGGCTGCTTCTCCAAAAGACATGGCTTTTTTCTCACTCCTTGTGGCCATCGGGCTGAATGCAACCCCCCCCCTCTTGAGACGGAGGGAATGAGGAGCATGAATTTGCAATTCTGGCATTATTACGTCAACAACTTGGTTAAAAAAAAAAGGAAAAAAAAAAGGGGCTGCAAATCTCTATTTGACAATAAGTTTTTTTTTTAAAAAAAAAGCATTTAGCATACGAACTTTGGGGCACATGGGAATTGTAGTAACAAGAGAAGTAAAATATTGGATGCCCCCCGGGGGAATTGAAACACACCAACAGGAAACTGCCTCTCCCCTGAGGAGACAGACAGGGAGGGGGAAGAGCAAAAGAATCAGCGTTTGCATGAAAGACCCGCCTGCTTTTGCATGAAAGAGAAAAGGGTGAGACTGACTGGGAGAAGAAATGGCTGCAGCAGTTCTTCCCCACCCCCAGCTTGCAATGAGAAGGAGGGGGAGAATGGAAGTAGCGGCAGACCCCACCAGAGAGGCTGCCTGAGGATTCTAAGCAGCAGAACCAGAAGATTTTTTATTAAAGAAGCTACTCAACAACTTAGGGAAATTGTAAACTCCCCTCAATAGGAAGATTTGCCTGTGGACATTCGGGCTAGGAATGCAGTTGCCTTCTATTGAGGCAGCTAACTCAGATGATGCCAAATCTACAACACCCCCCTACATACCTGTTTAGGCTTATGCATATGCGCCCTTCACCACGTCTGATCTGTTGAATTGAAAGATAGTAGAACTGTTTTAGCCTCATGGCAATGCACATGCCTAACTGGCAAGATTGCCAATCACTACTGAAGAAAGGAGCCAAATTATTCAGCAGGTAGAGCGGATCATCCAGGAGAGAACTCCCCACAGGCATGGACAGGGGGGAGAGTGTCTTGATGGACCCCTGATGGGATCTGAATACACTGGGAATTCTTCCCAGTGTCAGACTCTGCTAGAAAAAGCCAGTCAATATGTTTAAAGTTGTGGGTAGAATTCAGGAAACCACAATCCCTGGCTGCCCTTTCCTACCTGAGAGGAGAGGGAGGGGATGCTGCAGAACGGTGGCCAGTAGGAGGTGCCATCTAACATAGTAGGAAAAAGCTGCATGAAACCGAAGGGAGCTAAAAAAGAGAGGCTTAGCTGCCTACGGCCATACCACCCTGAACACGCCCGATCTCGTCTATCTTGGAAGCTAAGCAGGGTTGGGCCTGGTTAGTACTTGGATGGGAGACCGCCTGGAAATACTGGGAGCTGTGGGCTGTTGTAAAAACCCAAGGCTATCTGAGTGTTTGGAGGAGGCTCCAGGAATCTGAAGGGACTCCTATTGTTAGCAACCTCTCATATGATGCAGCAGAGGAATCTCTTCAGGAAGTCTTTGAAAAGGCTTCAGGATACAGGATTCCACAGAACAATTAAGGAAGGTTTAGAGGGCCTGCGATTGTAAGGCTCTATGAAGCAAGATTTATGACTGGCTGTCAAGCGGAGAAAGAAAGAAGATTAACGAATGATGGAGCAGAGGTCAGAAGAGATAAGAGACCCCAGAAGAGGATGAGGGTCTCTGAGAGCCAATGTGCCCAGTGGGGGCAGGAAGATAAGGCAAGAGAGCCTGAAGAGGATAGAGAAGGATGTGGACGTGTGTGGAAGAGGAAAGCAGAAAAGATGGTCCAACTGACAGATGCAGGGACTAATGGAAGTAGAATACTGTCAGTGGCCAGCAGTTAAGAGGAAAAGTTTTGTTCCTCATCCCACAGACAGAGAAGAGCAAGGGCTTGGAGTTGTGACATTCTGGAAAAGGAAAGTTGGCAGTCCAAGCAGCAAAGGAGTGCCCCCTCACCAGTCCCCGATAAGGTGGAGATTGGAATGGCTCCCTAAGCGCAGCCTCAGCTGGATGGAGGAGGTGACAGACACCCCTACGAGTACGCTGGGAGGAGAGGTGATGGTGCACCTCTGAGCTGGAAGGGAGAAATGGGGGCACTTCTGAGAGGCGATTGTGCGCCCCTCCAGGCTGGAAGTGGAACTGCAGCTGAAGGACGCTGACTGAAAAGGCAAGGGAGAGAGAAAAGAGAGATGCAAGCTGTGAGACAGCTAAAGGACCAACAACAGCCCTAAAGGCCCACACACCACATATGCTCAAGAGCAACAGACCTGCATCTGTCCACAGGATCACCAAAGGCAAGAACCACCGTTCTAGGAATCACCTGGAAGTCACATTGTACCTGCAGACCTCAGAACTCAGGAGAAGTGGAGGAAATGGGATAAAAATCCCGAAGAAACAGTAGTTCAACGTGTATGGCCCAAACAACAGCCCTGGCTATGTCTTTGGACTGGATGCCAACACAGGGCAAGTGATATGATATCACCATCTACCTAGCCCATTTTACAGAGGCTTTTCACTTTTATTCCATGTGCAGCCCACAACAGAAAAACAAGGAGTATTTTTGTTCTTCCCAGAGCCCCGTCATAGGATGGCATAGGATGAGGTGCACACTTCACAGAACCATAAGGCTGTTTGTTCCCTTTCAAGCCAAAACATGAGGCCATTTTGGGTGGATCAAGGAGACATATAAGGGAGAGTTAGTAGATTAGGGAAAGCTCTGAGTACAACAAGGGAGAAAATGTGGGAATAGAGATTCCCCTTAGAGTGCAACTGGGTCATAGGTGGAGGGGATTGTATTAGGTGTTGCTGGTTGCCCCTACAGCTGTAAAGGTAGCAGGGTTGAAGCTTTTGGGTACTTTATGCCAGGCTAAGAGAGCCTTTACTGATTGGGTTGTAAAATCCTCTGAAACTGAAGATCTCCAGACGAAAAGGGGGAAAGAAAATTGGACTAGACTCTGCTGTGGCCAGACCAGGAGAAATTGGTCACTCTAAGCACAGTCAGATCCGCAACTGGTGAATGAAGAAATCTAAGCTAGACCTTATTGCCTGACACACACCTGGAAGCTGTCAGGCTCTACTTACGGTCAGACTTAGCAACTGGAGAGGAAGAAGACGGGGACTAGGCCCTGTTGCAGGTGTGACCTGGGACGTACAACTGCCTACACACGGCCAGATCCCTGAATGTTGGAGACAATATTATGGGTTGTGGCAGGCATAGGAGGGGCAGGAAGCCTGGCCTGCCTGTTTTATCACTACAGACGGATGTTCTGTGGGGTTGGAAGATATGTGTATATGGTAATTGCTGGTAATGATGGTGATGATGAGAATGCTGGGCAGGAGAGGCTGGGAAGTGAATTGGTTTCACCAACTGGTCAATCAGATCTTGAACACCCTGAATGTCAGTAATGACTGAGTATGTTCTAATGGGCTAAGCTTAGGAGACTATCCCAATTGTTATGTAAAGTTTGAAATCCCTGAATCTCTACAGGCCTGCCAAGGAAAGCATCCCAATGTTGACTTTTCCTTTAGTTATAGCAATGGTTTTATTGAGGTTATATGGGAAAAGGGGGGCCTGTCCTCCATAAATGAGTTCTAGAAAGAAACCAGCTTTTACAATGGTAAATGGGTATATGGTTTGTCTTCTGGGATGAATTGGTGTGGCCACTGAGGGTATCACCTTTCACCCAGGGCACCAACCAATGAAGGAGCCCAGCATGAAATTGGTTGAACTGTCTTACTATTGTGTAAATGAATTTGATTGTGAAGAGGGAAAATACATTTAGCAGTATTCAATGTTAGAAAGTCATTCTTGTACTCTGCAGGCATGTGGACATGATTATCTGGTTCCCTTTAAATAAGTATGGGTAAAAGACACTGTTGGTAGAATTGCTTTGTGCATAAATAAAGGCCTTACTAAATCTGCTTTCTGTACTCTGCATGTTAAATAGTTTTCAATCTGTAATGATTAGAGTAATAGAGGGAAAGGCTGCAGTATATGCTTTGATTGAAATCTGTCTGTGTTTGAAAGGAATACAATGGTACTCTGTGAGACAGTGTTAGGGGGGATGGAATGTGTCTCGCAAAGCTTCCCTTACTTTGCAACATTAGTAAGATTAGGCAAGAGAATAGTGGGAACCACTTGTACATGTCAGTTTCTCTTTTTGGACGGGCCCAGACTTTTGAGAAGTATCTAACTGGGACATTGTGCACAATAAATCTTTCCCCTAAAACCGTGGGTCTCTATCTCAATCCCCATTGTCACCGGAGGCACCATGGAATGCATGTTAGTGAACTTGTTACAGTAGTGGGTGAAAACCCTATTCACAGGTTTTGTATACCTGACTGCTGGAGGAATTCTTTGCTGCTATGTATCTTTTGTGTTATAAAGGCAATAGGGAAATAGCGCATGCTTCAAATTGCAAGGAATTGAATTTGGCATGAAGGGGGGAATGAAAGAGTTAAATTCAGAGAAGTACTGCATGAGTAGAAAAATAAGTGAATTGGACAGCAAATGTCCCTGCCTTATCTCGGTTTGAAAGTTATTGGCCTTGTAACACTATGCTTAGGTGCCTGGGAAGTAAAAGGGAGTCAAGCATACACTTTCGCCTCATCTTTGTGTTATTTGGTGACTGAGGCCTTTGTTCCCTTGTTTTGGGGGTGGTATTAAGCTCCAAATGTAATGGCTGACGTAACTAGAACTGTGATTGATTGCTGACGTTGTTGACCAAAGGTATAAGAACTAAGTGTTTTAATCAATCGGGGCTGGCAGTTTTGGACATTATATATCCGCTGCTTGCCCTGCGCAGTAAATAAATGGTTTGGAAAATAAAGCTTTCTGTTTGGGACAACCTGAAGGTCTTCATCATTTCCTTGCCACTACAACCACAAGCACCACGAATTAGGCCCAAGCTTACCGGCAGCCAGTGCAGCTTCTTTAATGCCTATGTTATATGGGGTCTAGACTCTCACTTAGGGGAGTGCTAGAGTTCCTTCAGTCTAAAATTCTCTCCTAGTCATGTAACCAAGCTATGCATCCCAACCTTCTCTCTCTGTCACCAAAAATAGTTCCTATAATTCCTTTCACTTAAGATAGTCTTTGCCACTTATTACAAGCACCAGCTTTGCTATGTACCCAACAATGTTTAGGGAAACATCTTTCACAGAACCCTAGCTGGTGGCCTCATAAACAGAGTGAATCAGGCAGAGGAGATAGTAATAGACATAGCCGGGTTTATAAAAGCAGACAATTACCATTCAGTCCCAGGAGTCCAGGCCAGCAAAAAATCCAAGCTGTCAGCTCAAGGGAGTATCTGGTAGCATAGTCAGGAGCAGGAGTCAAAGTCCTTCAGGAGCACGGGGTTTTGATCATGGCAGGCAGTGCTGACCATGTGATTTAGCCCATGCTGTAAGGGTAAGTGTGATTACGCACTCTGGAGCTTTAAACTTGACAGGAGGAGACTGTCCTGTCAAGGAAGGGGTTCCCTGATTTTTCAAGCACCCTGAAGATCTACCACAGCAGTCGTTATGGATCTCGGTGATAGCCATTCGCGACAGCCAAGATCTGGACTGTACGGATATCTCTAAGCTTCAGTGGAGGTGGAGAGCCATTCATCCTCCTGTATGGACATTAAGCTCTATTCCGTCTGATCTCTTGGTAAGCAATGCAGATGTTTGAAACCAAAAGAAGATTTTATTAAACAAGGAACCCCTAGACTGCAACAACTGTAGTTTTGACTTTTAGACTTGGCACTCTCTTGCGATTTAAAGGGTCTTTTTTTCTTCTTCTTCTTCAGTCTGCTTCTATTGATGTTACTTCTTTTTAGCACCACTGATTTGATTTTAGAAGTTTGGCTTTTTCTATTTTTATCTTTGTATTAGACTACGGTACCAACTTTTGGAAGGACTGTGATTGAGGCTTTGTATATATTTTTCTTTTAAGACTTTTTTTCTTCTTCTTTTTATTGGACTGTGATACTGATTTATATTATTTGTTTAGTTTTGATTTTTTGAATTACTCACTCAGACTGTGGAGAAGTTCTATTAGAAATTGTTTGAATTTTAAAGGAATTTTTTATACTAATTTTCCCTTTTATTATTAAGAGGATTGAGATAATAGTTATTTTCTTGGTGAACTGTTTCTCACACACTTGTCCCTCTGGTGGATATGTTGTCGCTTGGGAAAATCTTTATTGTTGTCTTCTGTTATCTTAGCAGGGGAACATTTACTATTGTTTGTGCTAATGTATAACATAACATGGTTATAACCATGAATCCTGAACTACAAGTTAAAAATAGCATGAATACTACAGAGAAGATATCCAGATATTTTTTGGAATTCTGGCTTGAGTTCAGAGAATTATGGCAAAGACCATTTCGAAACTTGACTTTCTGCAATTGTTTAATGAACTGTCACCTTTGAGAGACAAAGAAGGTGAAGAAGGAGATGCAGTACAGGATACTCTCCCAAGCTTCAGTATGTCAGGAAAAGAAGAAGATGCCAGTTTTGACATCAGTTTGGAAGAAGAACAGATGTTGACCATGATCAAAAGATTTTGGAAAAGGATCTTACAAAGGACAAAGAGACTGATACCTTGATGTTTTCTACTAAAAAGCTCCAGGATGTTTGTCTGAAGAACACAGAAGAAATCAATAGTTGCAAAGACTAAATTACAAAGGGTTTTGTTGGGAGAAGAAGATTCTTTTTTGGGGAAAAAGGGGGATTAAGTTTAAGAAAGGGATAATATTGTACAGATTTTTGTGGGGGGATTAAAGGGTTTATGTACTCTCTGTTTTTTCAAATTTGCAATGTTAATTATAAAGATTCAAGGCATTATTTAATGCGGATCTGGCTATAATCTGACTGTTTGAGTTTGTCCAAGCAAAATTACTTTTGTGTACAAGGTTATCAGAAAGGATGATATTCCTAATCGGTATGATGATAGAATAATCTGGCCTTTGATATTTTATTTCCTGGTTTACTTAGGAAGTTTTTTTGAGTGTTTGCAGTGTTTTGACTAGGGTTCCATGAGACTGGGGTTCAAATTCCTACTCAGCCATGGAAACCCACCTGGTGACCTCAAGCAAGTCACACTTTGTCAGACTAGAGGCAAACCTGCATAGGCAATGGCAAACCTCCCCTGAATAAATTTTGCTATGAAAAACCTAGGATAGACTTGCCAGAAATTAGACTTGACTTGAAGGCACATAGTGGCAACAATGCTACCAAGACAGCCATGCCACATACTAAAAATTCTAGAGGTGTTCACTGATTCAAAACGTTAGGAAGTTTTTCTTCGGATGAACTTACTGTTTATGATTTATGGTTTTCGGTTAAAGTACATATATTGACATGTAAGGGAAAATGTCATAATTAATGGGAATATGAATATGGAACAACTTATATGGTACTTAAGTGGTGTTTTAATTTTCATAGGAGACTAGTTATACTTAGTAAGGGAAATATAATGAACAATAGAATGTGATTTATAGCTGTTTGATGTTACAAATGCTGATAAGACATGGGTTTAGTTTTGAGATAAAGAGTTACATAAGTAGCTTTAAAAGGTAATATTAGGAAAATAGTTCAAAATTTAACGAATATATACAACTGTAATTTTTTTGTGGCATGATCTTAATTTTAAGACTTTGAGATAGAAGTGATAAATGGGTGTATGCTATTATTAGTAGAATATTAGTATTAGTAATATTGTCGATGTATTAAACAGCAAATATTTAGATTAAACAGCAAATATTAAAATATATTATGATAGGATACTGAGGTTAGGATTATTACTAGTTTACTTTTCGCTCATTGCTACAAGAGTTGACACCTCTTTTGTTTTTCTTAGGTGTTGGGTAAGTTAGTTGCTTAGTTTGTTTAGTTTGTTACAATACTTTTATACGTTTGTTCTTTTCTTTCATGTTTGTTTTTCTTTTTTTGTTTTTCTTAGGTTGTTTATGTGTTATATGTTTTATTTTAATAAAAATAATTTGGGGGGGGAAGGGTCCTTCAGGAGCATGAGCCAGGAGTCAAAAGATGAAGATGTTGCTTCCAGAGAGGTCAGTTGTCAGCAATGGACTCCTTCAAGCCAAATCTCTGATTTTTATGAGCTGGCAGGATCCCTCAGCTGTTGCCCGATTAATGAGCTTTTCCTAGATAAGCACTCTGAGCATTGTGCCCCCTCCCTTTCTCATCTACATTGAGCTGCAGCAGATATTGTTGGGTTCAACTCTGTGTGTTGGCTGTTGTCAGTGTCTGCATCTGGTTCCTGGGGCTGAAGCATGATAGGTGCAAAGGCAGTGCTCACAATGGCGGCGACTCATCCATGCAGGTGAGCTGGGAAGAAGAATACCCAAAGCAGCACTTGAAATGGAGAAGAGGGGGTGGTGCCGATAGGAGGGTGGGGAATTCAAAATGCAGGAGGACAGGGACAGAAGTGGGGGAGAAGTGTTGAAGTAAGAATGTGTGGAGGAATGGAGAGGATGCCAGGAGTGGAAGCAAGATGAGCAAGGGGGAAAGCGCATGTGGACTCAGTGATGTGGGAGGGAAGGGGAAGGAGGTGATGAGGAGGAAGTGGACACAGTGAGGGAAAGAGAAGGGCAAGGACAGATTGGAGAGGAGGAGGGGAGCAGAAGCACAAGCTGAAGGTGGCTAGTTTCAGAGCAGAGGGGTGGAGGAGGTAGATGAGATGGAGCGTGGGGATGAAGCTGGATGGACAGAGGGGCTCTAGGGGGCAGCAGAGGCAGGAAGAACAGAAAGAAGACTGGGAAAACAGAGGGATGACCAGAGGGGAGAAGACCCACAGGAGGCAGGCAGCACTATAGATGCGAGATATGGTGAAGAAAGTAGTCAGAAGGTTCAAGACAAATTAATGCAGGAGGAATAGGTAGGCATATACAGAGAGGAAAAGCTAAATGACACTGTGACTGAGGATTTAAGGGGAAGGAATGTTTGAATGGGAAGACTCAGACCGTTTCCGCACTAGACTGTTATATTGCTATTATTTCACTTTCAACATCCTATGGAATCCTGGGGTTTGCAGTTTAGGGAGGGACCTTAAAGGTTTGGAGGCCACCTTTCCTCTTACCTGCAGAAATTCACTTGCTGGCTGAAGACACTTCTGCTCCATTTCCTGGATAATATTCTCAAGACAAGAGAGTTTCTCTGAGAGTTTGGCCATGTGCTCATCTCTTTTTGTTGCAATCTCCTTCTCTACCTTGTCAGTCTCAGCCAACAGGCGCTTCTCTTGTACATCCAGAAACTCGGAAGTCGTCTGAACTCCAACACTGTCTTTTCCCTATCTGCTTTTGTTTGCTTCTGCAATAGATAGATTTAAAGAGAAGAAAAGTAGGACAATATCAGGAATACCATCAATTACTGCAATTAATTTCAAGAAAGACACTAGGAGAAATCCATGGGAAGATATTTTTGACTTTTCAAAAAGATCACACTAACTGTAAGGAGCAAAGGATTGCCTGAATATTATTGAATCTGTCCGAACATATCCTCAAATTTTCCACAGATGAAAAGTGGGACATGTATGGGCCAAGCAACATCAGAACATGGTGAAGATGAAAAAAGTTATTAATGAGGAAGAAGCTAGGAGAGGCTGCAGCAGTTTTTTTTGTTTTGCCTGAGCCTACTGAGAAGGGCAAGACTTTGGCACCTGTTACTGCAGTTATGATATGTTGGGTGAGAGCACTAGATAACCTTTTGATATCGAATAATTTGGCCTTTGTTTGACCTTTCTCTGCCACCCTACTCCACATGTTTGCAGAGGTCCCCTGGACAAGCAGGTCTGGGGCGTGGGCATTAATGGTTGTACATTGCAAGACCTCATTCAGGCAGGCAGTCCAAGCCTCTCCGTTGCTTTAGGGAAAAACCTCCCTGCAAACTGGTTTTGCTCTGCTCATATCCACACAAAGCCACATGGCTGAGAGCCGAGCCATTCCTTTGTATCGGGCTATTAATGAACCGGCCACGCTATTGTCATCAAGAGCAAAACCAATCATGCAAAACTTGACCTTTTCCAACTCCTTTGTCCAACTCCAAATTTCCTTTGTTCTCACCAAGCATAACATACCCTGTAGGTCAGCGGTTCTCAACCTGTGGGTCGTAACGCCTTTGGGGGTCAAACGACCCTTTCACAGGGGTCGCCTAAGACCATCGGAAAACATGTATTTCCGATGGTCTTAGGCTCCATTCCCTCCTCAGTGGTGGTGCGCAAGCGCGAGCCACACGCCCCCGTCCTCCTGCCCCCTTTGGTGGGAGCGCGTGCAGCCACAGTGTCGCCACAGCAGGAGTGGTGGTGTGCAAGTGCGAGCCACGCGCGTCCTCCTGCCCCCTGTTCAGAAGGGACTGAAATCGCTCCCCTTCTCCGCTACTGGGAGAACCTACCGTCTGACAGGCCAGCTTGGGGGGGCGGTGGCAGCACGGGGGCAGGCCCCCTCCTCGCCAGGGCCCCTGCCCCACTTGCCACAGAGGGAGGCGCTGCGGAAGGGCCGGGGGGGCACAAGACGGCACTTTTTCGGGGGCGAGCTGCACCCGGCGCAAAAGACAAAGGCGCTGGGATTCCTCTCCCCCCGGCCAGGGTCGACACTCTGGAAATTTTCCCCACACTGCTCCCCCCAGCGGAAACGAGAGCGAAGCAGAGCCTGGGGGGGGGTTCTCGGAGTTTTTTCCTGGGGGAGATGCGGGGCTTCTCTTTCACTCCCTGCCTGCCCTGGCCGGCGAGGTGGCCTTTGCCTGAGGGGGAGGCATTGTAAATAATAAATACATAATTTTATGGTTGGGGGTCACCACAACATGAGGAACTGTATTAAAGGGTTGCAGCATTAGGAAAGTTGAGAACCACTGCTGTAGGTAAAATCCATCCTATAAAAGGTCCCCACTTTTGAGACTTCCTTGGACTATTTTGGACTTCCATCCCGGCTTGCTGCCGGTTATTTAAGGAAACTTCCCTCAGCCAGCCATGCTGAGCTTTCTTTCTCGGAACCCCGTCTTTCTCTCCAGGACTACAAGACCAGGTGTCGTATTACCCATTCCCTAAGCTTCCTATTTCTGTTTCCAAGTTAGCTAGTGTGCGTGTTGTTTCATTTGCTGTTTATCTTCCAATAAAACTGTTATTTTTGTTACTTTTAAACTTGCCTGCCTGCTCTCTGACCTGAAGCCGTAAACATTGGGTTAAAAGATCCTACCTAAAGTTACTCTGCCTCTCATGTAGCCAAGAGAGTGCTCGAGTTAAATTCCTCCCAATTTGTATTTTATTTGCTAATTTGGGTGCCCCTCCCGGGACCCTCAACATACAGGGTAACAGCGCCCCACTCCTCTGCCCCCACTGATGAGTGCAAACTCCAACTGCATGTTTGCAGCAACTGAAGTAAACTGAGCCCAAAGGGGGAACACAGGAGGAAAGATAAATTGAGACATTTTAAAAACAGCTTGAAAAGTTGGAAGACAGAGGAATTAATCAGGATTGGCACTGCCCAACTGGGACAGCTGGGTGATATGTTCCACTCTTGTTTTAGGCCTGATTATAGGAGGGAAACTACCACAGTTGTTTTTGTGCGTGACTAATGCTGCAAATGGATAAAGATAATATTTTTCTTGGATTTCTCAGTGGCCTGTAGAATTGAAAAAGTTATGATTGTCTGGCTAGAGTGAGCCCGTGAAACGTACTGTTCTATTGGCTGCAGTCCTGTCTGGTAACATTTAATTAACTGTATTTTCTCTTCAAGTCATATTCTCCCAGCCTTAGAAACAGACAATGGCAAACTTCTGAATAATCCTTGCCAAGAACACCTGATAACAGGGTCTCTGTAAGGTGGAATTGACCTGAAGGCACACAGTAACAATTTTATTTTGTCTTTTAAAGTTTTATTCAAGTGGGTAACACCCTGTTTTTCTGACTTGTGAGTTGAGGCATGTGGTTCAGGAAACAGATGTAGGGAACTGTAGGAATCCCAGCCAAAATCTGTAGGAACATGTGTGAGTGCGATCTTGTGTGCTTGTGCCAAAAGGCAAGAGCTCCTTTTTGTCTTGATCTGTGTTCTGGCAGCTGCACCTATCTGGCCACACACATTGTGAGCCATGATATATTGCAAGGGCCTTGCATGTGGCTGCCCCAGGAATTGCTCCATAACTTGGGTCTAGTGGTGTGGGATCCAAAGTGTTAGGGCAAAGACACAGTAGGAGCACAAATATCAAGTCAAAAGCATTTAAGATTACAGAGGAAAGTAAAGTTAGGACCGCCTAACCTCCATTCTGTGTGGGCTGTGGGTCATTTCTGCGTCTGTGCACCTCTTGTACTTTGTTAGGGCAGGTAGGAGACCTTGAGCTCTCTTGAATTGGTAGTTCGGCAAGGGTGAGACTCATGGTCTGCGCATCATGTGTGGCTGTGACTGATAGTTTGGGTAGTGCGCACCGTGTGTGGTAGCAACTGGCCCCTGGTTTCAGCACTTTGCCTAGACTTGGAGGAGGTGCCTTTAAGCCCCAAAAAGCAGTAATAAGGCAGGACTCAGATAGGACCCTGATCCTTCGTTCTCTATTGCTCGGTGATGCAATGTTATCATCCCTGAGGGGTTGTTCTCCCTGCTAGTTGTTCTCTGTGTGGCAGATGCTAGGGAATTTTTTCTCAAAGATCTTAGGGGGTCTCCCTGGCCCTGAGTGCCTGGTTCTCTATCCTCTGTTTAAAGTCCTGGCTGGTGGAGCTTGAAGGAAATGTGTGTGGGCAGCCTCAAGTTAATTGGAGAAAGCTATGAAAGGCCTTTTACATTTGTGAATGTGTGTGCATTTTAGGAATGCACCTTCCCTTTCTTTTGGTGTTTAATTGGCAAATTAATTGGCAACAAAGTTTAAAGAACAGGATAAGCTTGATAAATTAAAAAAGTGGGTTGTGAAAAAGGGAAATAACCCATGAAAGGAGAGATTCTTCAAGACCACAGATCCATTCAGTACCCTGTGCAGTGGTTACCGTGCACAGTGTAAGGAGAAGTCGCTTTTCACCCCCTCCAAAGATGCAATGGTGGCTTGAGGTTCTGGATGGCCTTAAACAAAACCACGAGCCACTATCGAAGGAGCTCACCAAAATGGCTAAGAGGCAGACCACAGAATTGGAATCTCTCTGGGTCCCAAACCAAACATTGCTTGCAGATAAATTGGCCTTTTCATGTTTTGGAACTGTTGAGGCAAACAGGAACTGACATGTTCCAGTTCTACATGAAGCCAACCACTAACTTGATTGATGCACTCTTGAAGCTTCAGGGCAGCTCTTTTGCAAATGTGCAGACAGTGGATGCTATCTCACCACCCAGTACATGCCCAAACAACACATTAGGGATGCCCAATGTCCAAGGCACTTCCCTGAAGAGTTGCGGCTCTCGCGAAGCCCAAAAGCTAGAGAAGACAGATGGTCAAAGCTGGCATCTGGACCTCACAGGTAAAATCCCCGCTAAACTCCTGGTGGATACCAGAGCAAATCAAATTGTCCCTCATCCCAACTTAGCCATGAGTGCACAGCCAACTGCCGAGACCATGGTGCCTTTAGAGCACAGAGGAGGCTTGCACTAGGCTAATGTCTGGGAAGCAACGACCACTCCTGTAAGCAAACAGTGGGACACCCCCAGTGTGTGTGAGAGTTAGGAAGAGGAGGACACACAGTAAATGGAAGCTACTCCCAAGTTTCCGACACTCACTGTTGTCACCTCTTAGAGAGCCCTCTTAGGCACTCACAGCTTCTCCTGGGACTTCCTTGAGTCCTTGGCAGAAAGTGTCTGCCCTCTCCATGCCTTTTTCCAAGGGAGTTTCCCATGGGATTGGGGACCCATATATCAGAGTGCCTTTACAGAATTAGAACAACACAGGATGGCACAAGCACCCACAATGGAGCATCCGGACATGACAGAACATACTCCCCCCTATCAGGGGAGATCTCCATGGCCATAGCTATGGGCACCAAAGAGTATAGCAAGATGGACATGACTACTGCCTTCCCTTCCTCAGAGCTATACTGGTGCCAGGCTGCATTCAGGTTCCGTGGCCATCCTGCCAAGGGAAAATGATGCTTCAGGAGGCACCTGGGATAGACACCAGCCTCCTCTCTGATTTGGCAACAGGGGTACTGAGCACTGAGTGGGCACAATCACTCATGCCAGAACCCTCTAAAACACACTGGCAGGTAGCTCCAACAGACTGGAAGGGCAAGCCCCCAGACTGGGCAACCCCCTCTTTTGTGGAGCAGCCAAGGAGGGAGGCAGGTGCTTTGACTTGTTTTCTAGGATGACAGCCAACTTGAAGAGACATGCTCCAATGAAGCTTCCCTCTTTTTGTGTATATAGTTCATGTTACCGTATTTGCCATCTTATAAGATGCACTTTTTTCTCTCAAAAATGCCTTCTGAAAATGAGGTGTGTCCTATACACCAGCAAGTATGGTAACTCAGGGAGGGGAATAGGGATGAAAGGAGTGCTCCAGCAAGTTTCTTCACAAGGCAGAAAGGAAAGGAATGGGGGAAGGAGTTTCTTACACACATGCGTGGACACACACAGCCTCCCTCCTTCCTCTTCCAGCCTCAGCAGGAAAGTTTCCTCCCGAGGAATGGAATAGGGAAGAAAAGAATGGGGAGGGGAAGGAGTTTCTTACACACACACACACACACACACACACTGCCTCTTCTTTCTGCCTGGGCAGGGAGGTCCCCCTACCCAAGTAGATAGGACAGGAAAGGGGAATAGGATACTAAAATATTTTTTCCTAAAGAATATAGTCTGAAAATAGGGTGTGTCTTATATGGCAATGCATCTAATATGCTGGCAAATACGATAGTTGTCATTGTAGATTTTAAACTTATTTCTTTCCTCTAGAAACAAAGGCAACATGGTTCCCACCTCAGACAACAGGGCATCATTCCGACATTTCCAATTCTGTTAGTTTTCTGCCTTGCTGGTATGACACATTGCATTCGCCACAAGCTAATTCAATTGAGAGCCCTTGGTAAATTGGCTGAGTCCACCAAGGTTCAATCTTATAGCAATAGCAATAACAGTTTACATTTCTATGCCCCTTATCAGTGTGAAACACTCCCTAAGTGGATTACAATGTATTTAGCTAATTGCCTCCAATAAGCTAGGTATTGATTTTACCGGCCTATAGAAGGATAGAAGGCTGATTCAACCTGGAGCCCTGTAGGATTGAACAACATTGTGGCTGCAGTACTGGCATTTAATGACTGCGCCATCCGGGCTCTTGTAATCTTTTCTTTAACTGGAATTGTTTGGGAGTCTGAAGACCCCCAGGACTCCCTGAAGGGAACCCTTAGCTGAGGTAGGTGAGTCCACCAGAGTCAAGATTAACCAAGTATTCCTAAGTTCTGAGGGAACCAACCACATATTTTGCTAGAGAAAAGTCCCCTCCAGATCATCCTGCAGCCATAGCCCCAACGTTAGGAGGTGGGATGGCCCAGAGTGTACCACAGCAGTGCTGATAAGGGGTCCCTGGACACCTCAATCAATGTTAGGAGTGACCAAGCTGTGCTCCAAGAGGGTACCCGAGGAAGTATTGCCCGATCACCCAATGGAAATAGGCAGCCTACCACAAGGATTCCCCTGGGAAAAAATAAAATAGTGGGACTGGCAAGCCAGCATTACCCATTAGGGACAGGCCCAGAGCCAGGAACAACAGAAAACTCAGTACAACTCTGATCAGAAGAGGTTCCTCTGTGCCAGCTCGTGTCTAAGAGGTCTGGCTGACCCTCTGGGGTCCAGATATTGGAGTTTTCTCTCATCGTCTGCCCTAGAGCAATCAGGACCTCAGCAAAACAGCCGTAGGTCATAGGCTTTATTCATAGGCTGCCTTTGCAAGTCAACTGGAAATGCCTGTGCAATGGCTATAGCATCGCTAGGCAGACAGTTGTGCCCAACTCTGGAGTACTGACCCATCTCAACTAAGTGACTCCCCAGTTTTCCAAGACTCTCCAATGCTCCCACAGTTGACTTGCCCAGATCCAGTGCCCCAGTCTACTGACCAGCAAGTGCTACCACTCCCAGTCTGTTTACGACACATTTTTGGCCCCCAAACACTGGTTTTCACTCTCTGGGTACAATACTAATGAGGCTCCACTGCCTAAAATCTCCATAAGATGCCAATGCTCCTGCATGGCTTGGCTCCAAGCTCCAGCTGTTGGGGCCTGATAGCTAACCTCTCCCTCACAGTTTCTTCCCCAAAATGTCGGAACTCCTTGACTCTGTCCTGAAATTTGAAGAACCAGCCAAAAGTATGCCAGTCCTGGTCCACCAACTCCACAAGAACAGTCAGCTTCTGGTTTATGATCTTTCAACATGCCAGGCAACTGTCAATCCGGAGAAACCTGAGACCCAAAGAATGTTGCCCTATCCACCTTGATTGCACCTTGCTTTCCTGGATACAAGGGCGGGGGGAGGCTGGAACTCACAGATCATCCAAACACCCTAAAGACTAATTTCACAAACTCTTTCAGGCTCAAGGAGAGGAACACTTTCCACCCAATAGATTGGACTCTTTGAATCAAAGGACTTATAAACTGTGCCATGAATTGTGTGAGTTGGACTCTTCCCTATTGCTTCTACTGAAGGACCACTACCCAATCGAACGTCTCTATTTCCTTGAAATGTTGACATTGTTGCATTTGAATTCTGAAGCTCCAGTTCCTCAAGTGGTATTTGCACATTGCATTATATCTTGGTATGTGTGTTGTTAGATGCGCTCTTCTTTATTTTCCTCTCTTTCCCCTTTTTGGAAACCAAATTGGATACATTTTTGCTAAATTGACTGCCCAAGCAGGTGATTAGCTGACAAGATTAATGGAGGTAAAACAGCTTTCACCTTAACCCTCCTCTACATGTATTCCTCATCATCCCATGTCCCATTCTCTGAAATTCACCTTCCTAGAAAAATGAAACCTCGTGGCACCCCATGGAGGTTCCATTTTTTGGAGAAGGATTGTTACCAGTTTGTATAGCTCCCAGGTTTGATATGGTTTAAGTGGCAAAATACATTATTAGTTGGTATTGATACAAAATGGACCCTGAGATGACTGAAAAGCCAGGCTGGGCAGAGGAAAACACTGTCTGAACACATGTCCTGCAAAGTAAGTCAGAAGATCTGCTCTAGGCATAGCCAAGGTCATTGTCAAGCTAATCACCAGGCAACTCCAGAGATAATACTAAGCTGTAACATCTATGCCACCACACAATAGCAATGTGAAGTTCTCACCAAAACACTGATTGTTCCAGTCTTTCTTCCTAGCACCTGGATATTTCCCTACATTGTTCCTTTACTTGTCCACTATTACAAAGCTATTACAACAGCCATTCACTCTTTGTCACCTAACCCTAAAACCATTAACTCCGTCCAGACCCCATTGTCCAAGTTGAAACCTCCACTGTTTGCTTGGACAGAAAGCCATTCACACCCTTGCCCTCCAGGCAGATTTTGGGTATAAAAATCCTCCATTTTCATCAGTTTGATATAGTATCCTGCTTGCTGAATGCAATGCTGTTGCTCTGATTTCTGAGAACTCCCCTATCAACAACTTTCATCCCTTTATCCTTTTTTTGCAAGTGTGTGAGTGCTTAGATCTTGTGCATGTGTGTGTCTGAACTCTTTAATAAAACACATTTTAGTTTAATTTGGAATCTCTGGCTGGTTCTCTCCTGTGGAGACCCTGTAAATATTGGTGGATGATCTTGTTAGGTTACCCTCCTCTCATGGGCCTCCTAATTGAGCTAATTAATTTCCCATTGTCTCATGGAGGTAACAGATCCATCCCTGTCACTGGAGGCCCAAATACATTCTGTGGCTCAGGGTGCTTGGTGCCAGCTTCAACTGGGTGCGTCGACTATGACCTTTCCAGGACAAAAATAGCCTAGCTGCAATAGTTTGGGCAGTGGTAATTTCCTGATTAGACTACTGTTACGCACTCTACGTGGGGCTGCCTTTGAAGAAGATTCAGAAGCTGCACCTAGTGCAAAGTGCAGCAGCTTGACTGCCTTCTGGAATATCACACAGATAGCATGTTGTGCCAGTCTTAAAAGAAGTGCACGGCTGTCAATACATTTCAATCTGAATTCAGGGTACTGGTGATGACATTTAAAGCTCTAATGGCTTTGGCCTTGATACTTGATACAGAAAAGAGCTCTGCTTCAGCTTCGGCTGATACGCCAGCTGCGTCCCTTCCTGGAGCTGGAACAACTAAAAACAGTGGTGCATGCGCTGGTAACTTCACGGCTTGACTTCTGCAATGCGCTCTACATAGGGCTACCCATGTGCTTAGTCCGGAAACTTCAATTAGTTCAGAATATGGCAGCCAGGTTGGTCACCGGAAGATCTAAAACTGACCACATAACACCAATTCTGAAGTCGTTACATTGGCTACCTATTAGTTTCCAGGCACAGTACAAGGTGTTGGTTTTTACCTTTAGAGCCCTTCATGGCTTGGGGCCAGCCTACCTGCGGGATCGCCTTCTCCCATATAATCCGCCCCGCACACTAAGGTCCTCTGGGAGGAATTTACTGCAGCCAGTCAGAACTAGGTTGGCTGCGGTTACCCAGAGGACCTTCTCTTCTGTCGCTCCCAAGTTATGGAATGGCCTGCCGGAGGAGACCCAGCACATTACCAGTCTTGACTACTTTAAAAAAACCATCAAGACCATTCTCTTCCGACAGGCCTTCCCAGACTAGTACTCCACTGCCTCCCACCAACTGTCCTCTTGTTCTTAATAGTTAATGTGTTTTAGGGGGGTTTAGATGGGTTGGTGGGTGGGGAGGATGGGTTATATTTTAATTGCTTTTAATGTATTTGTTGTAGTACTGCCTCGATCTGTCGGGAGAGGCGGGATATAAATGTTGTTGTTGTTGTTGTTGTTGTTGTTGTTGTTGTTGTGGCACAGTAGTTAAATCCACTGTGAGTTCGATCCTGCAGGGCTCCAGGTTGACTCAGTCTTCCATCTTCCATAGGTCGGTAAAATGAGTACCCAGCTTCTTGGAGGCAGTTAGATAAAACACATTATAAACCACTTAGGGAGTACTTAGCACTGATAAGCGGTATAGAAATGTTACTGCTGTTATTATATTGCTATACTTGAGGGAACACTTCTCTCATACTTCCTGAAGATTAATGTCCACAGCGGGGGACCTCCTCTCTGTTCCACCAGCGAGATCAATACACTTTGTTGGGACAGGGGAGAGGGCTTTCTTAGTCATGGCACGCCAGCTGTGGAATGTCTTCTCCCTGAAGGCCTGACTAACACCTACACTTATGTCATTTAGGTTCCACGTTAAAACTTGGCTGTTCATCAAAGCTTTTGGGAATCATTAATTCCACCTAAACATAGGTGTACATAGTTTTAATAACTTTTAAATCTTTTAAATCTGTTTTTGTCTTATTGTTGGGGAGTTACAGGAAGAAGGATTCCACAGGATGTTGAAAATGGAATAATAGCACTATAACAGTGTCGTGCACAAAGAACCTAAATCTGAGTTGGAATTAGTGCTATGTTCAGATAATGTTCAGATAATGTTCCACATGTTCAGATAATGATCACATGATTGCTCAGATAATTTTCAGATAATGTTCAGATAATGACCACATGATTGCTTAAGATATATAACTTTCTCTTGAAATTTGCAATGGAAGATGAACAAGTAAAGGAATAAATGATTAGTTGGGCAAAGAATTTTGGATAAAAAATACAAATGGATCAAGTGGGATTTTTTATTTTATTTATTTATTTATTTGTATCCCGCCTCTCCATATGGATCGAGGCGGCGAACAACTTACAAATAGCATGTATTTCGATACATTTCTTATACATGCCCCCAACAAGCTGGGTACTCATTTTAGTGACCTGTGAAAGGATGGAAGGTTGAGTCAACCTTGGAGCCTGGCAGGATCGAACTCACAACCTTGTGGCTTGCAGGACTGGCCTTTAACCACTGCGCCACCAGGGCTCCTAAGTTATGGACTGAGGATATAAAAATGTACTATGTTATGACCTCAAAGAAACGCATTATAAAATGATGTACCATTGGTATCTTATGCCAGAGAGACTAGCAAAGATGTATAAAAGAGATGAAAGACAAGTGTTGGAAGTGTCAGCATCATGTTGGGACTTTGTATCACATGTGGCAGATATGTGACAAAGCTAAACAGTTTTGGACAAAGATATAAAATGTGATGCAAAGGATTTTGCAGTCTCTAATACCTAAGAAGCCTGAATTAGATTTGCTAGGAATCTGGGATGATGATACAATTGTGGATAAGAAACAACATAAATTGGTGCAACATATGTTTTTAGCAACAAGACTAGTTTATGCAAAGTGCTGGAAAAAATGGATTTACCAACAGTAGATGAGTGGTTAAATCAACTGACAGGAACAGTTGAAAGAGACAATCTTATGCAGAGATTAAAAGGAAGAACAAAACGTGAATTTAAGTCTGAATGGAAGTGTCTGATTGATTACTAAAAAAAAAGGTGAATTGATGACAATAGATTTTTAAATCTTAAAATTTTAATTCTGAATTTTTATTGCTATATGAGAAGCATGAATGTGGAATTTGTTTGTTGCAGTTAAAGATTATTTTCTAGATAAAAGACTATAATTAATTTCTGAAGGTTATTCTGATAGATTAGTATCTGTTTGATTATTTTTTGATCATTATTCACTTTGATTTAATTATTAATTTAAATGAATATACAATTTAGCATAAGTTATGAATGATTATTTCTCAGTGATTAATAATTAGTCTTAATAATTACTTTAAACTAATATAGAAAATGGAATTTGTTAATAAGTGATCATAATTGATTATAAGTGATTTTATTAACTAACTAGCATATTTATCCGGTGTTGCCTGGGATTTTATTTTCTCTTAGGTAATACTTGTTAGAAATACCTTACAAATTACCTTACCTAACCTTAGGAATTAGATGAGGTTGATATACACAGATTTGAGATCCTGTGTCTCTAGTTCTCCTGCCTTGTCTAGTATCTGTTACTTTTCCCCATATTCCCCAATCCAGTCTATATTCACAGTTGTTAATACACAGAGGCTCAGTTTCTGACAGAATATAATGTCCTCCTCCTTTCTGCCAGGCCTCATCTCCATAACTGCTGGCCAGACCCAAGAACTCTTATCATAGGTAACACCTATTTGAAAGGTTTGAGATCAACAGAGGTTGGGTTTCTCTAATTCCTCAAACTGCCTTGTGCGGTACCTGTGACTTTTCCTCATATTCCTCAATCCAATCTGTATTCAGCATTCTTGACAAAAAGAGGTTGGGTTTCTGAGGGAATATACTGTCCTTCTCCTTCTTGCTGCTAGGCCTCATCTCCATAGCAACTGGCCAGGTCTTAGAGCTCTTTGGCTGAGAATTCTAAAGGCCCCTCCCTGAACTGCAGCGTCTGGGATTCCATAGAATCTTCACAGGCAGCCAATCATATGAGGTGTTCTCGCCTGACACAGCCAATCGTATAAGGTCTTCGCCTGTGACACAGACAAACTCACAAACTTTGATTTTATATATTAGATTTAGTAGGTATATAATTACAATGATAAGTATGATTAGCAACAAGTAATAACTGGTATAAGTTTAAATTATAATAGCTAGATGTACCTGTTTATTTACTATGAGTTGTTTGCAATAAAGGCAGGAACTAATTCTTTTTTTTTTTTTTAGTTATCTGTAGGTTTTTTTAGTTAGATGTAATTTTGTTAGGTTTTATAGTTTTCTTATATATTGTTTTGCTTTTCTTTTTTTAGTATTGTATTGTTATGTATTCCTAGTTTTGTCTGTGCATATTGTTTTGTAGTGTTTGTTTAATAAAGATAAGTAAAAAAAAAAGAAAAGAAAAAAAAGGAAAAAAATTATTACTGGGGCACTGACACCCTTTCTGGATTTTGGAGCTGATAATTTCCAGAACTCACTCACTCATTCTTGTTCTCTCTCTCTCTCTTTCTGCCCCTCACACACATACACACACACACTCACACTACGCAACCCTGCAAAACAGGACACACGCAAAGCACATATTACCACCTCCATCTGTTTGCAACACACACACATGCCTACACTGTAACTGATGAACACAGGCGGCAAAAAATACATCTACATAAAAATACATTCATTAGGTGCCAGACAGAGAAAATATTCCCCTGCTCCATCTCCATCTCCATCTCTTCCCCTTCTGCCTCTGTGATGTTCTCCTGGTGGCCCCAGTCACCCACTCTGTTGGCCTCCCCAGGATCAGTTTGCCAGTCCACACCCACATCCCACACCCTTTCCGTCCCACAATCACCCCACTGGTGCTGCCAGCCCCAGCCCCAGATTACCACTGAGTAGTGGGCAAGGGCTTCTTCCTTTTTCAGTTTTTGTTCAACAGTTTTTCCTGGGTAACTGAGCACATTGCCAAAGACCAGCCTCCAATCATCTGGGACCCAAAGGGATCTGGAGGAAAAGAAGATGGAGGATAAGGCTTCATTCTGCCCCAATTTTTTAAATGCGCAGTCAGATCATTAAAACTAATAGATGCTGAGGAGCAGAGTTTCCTTCCAGAGCCTCCTGGATTTCATATGCAGTTTTCCCAGACATGCTGATCCTTTTCACTTCCCAAAAATGGCTACTTACAAGCAGGTCTTGACTTTCCTTCTCTATCTCTCCTTTACAGGTACAAATTTCCTCTTGCAAATTCTTCAGACTCTGCAGGCAACTTGCAATCTTCTCCTAAGGACAAAACAGAAGCTACAATTTGGTTCTTCTTTCCAGATGTAGCTCAGTGGTAAGAGACCCAGGGTTCACATCATCGAAGTCCCAATTATTGTTTGCCTCCAGTTCCCTCTGAGTTTATAGAATGGTGTGAACATCCCTGGGTTCCACGTTGTGAGAAATAAATAACCAAACAAATTATGGTTAGTGGGTTGAGCACTGGACTATGACCTTGGAAATCGAGATTCAAATCTCCATTCAGCCATGGAAAACCCACTAGGTGACCTTAGGCAAGTCACACTCTCTCAGCCTCAGAGAGAGGCAAACCCTCTCCAAACAAATCATGCCATGAAAATTTTCAACTTAGGTGCACCATAAGTCAGAAATAACTTGAAGGCACACAACTACAATCTCTGTGAATAATCAATACATGGAAGTGAAGTCACATTTTTACTGCAGTGTCCAACTGGCACATAAGGAAATAACTTTTGAGAGCATTAAGCAGCCCTTGTAGGGATGCCTGTGCTTCAGCCTGCTCTGACAACTCCCATTGTGATTTCCTCCCTACCTTTTTTTGCGCTTCCCATTTATTCGAAATATTTGTTGTTATTCTGTGCCTTCAAGTAGTTTCTGATTTGTTGCACCCCTAAGGAAAATCCGTCACAGGTTTTCTGGGGCTGAGAGGGCATGACACACCCAACGTCACCCAGTACGTTTCCATGGCTAAGTGGGGAATTGAACTCTGATTTCTAGGGTCAAAGTCCTATGTTCAAACCACTACACTATGCTAGCACTTGAAATATTTACTCTGTATTTTTCTTACAATCAGGCATTAGAACCAAAGTGAGAATCACATAACCCAGCCCTTCAGGTGTTGTTAGACTGCAATTCCAGCACTCCTCACAATTGGCTATGTTGTCTAGGGCTGCTGGCAGTTGCAGTCCCAACATCAGGAGGGCCACAGAGTCCCACCCTGGTATTAGACGGTCTAAAGACACATTTTAGATTTCTTAACCTAACAGTCCCAGATGCTTTTCACTTTTCCCCATAGCGTTGAGGCGTGAATCACTTGATGATCTTAAACTGACCATAAGAACTTCTAATGGGGCTCCTGCCTATCTTCAACCCTATCTATTGTTCACAGGAGGATGCCATTTTCGACACCAAAGACTTTCTGCAGAAGATCTGAGGTCTCCTTTTCTACATATGATTACCAGCAAACTCAGTATTCCTTAGAATAATAGGACTTTAGAGATGACCAAGAATCTTCATTAGGCCACACACATTAGGCTACTTACCCTGTAGTCAGGAGAGGCCTCTTCCAGAGGAATCACCTCATGCGCTCTATGCACCTGGGCTCTGTCACACACGACACAAAGGAGGACTTCATCATCTTTACAGAAAAATCTCAGGGGTTCTTGGTGCTTCCGCAGACTTTCCTCTCTGCTTCCATCCCTTTCCCCTCCTGCAGCCTCTTGGCTATTTCCACCACATTGGCCAGCTGTCGATTTGCAATGAGGTTCTCTTCTCGAAAGAGTTTTCTGCAGTGGGGGCAGCTAGCTTCTCTCCACAGCTCTCTACAGCTCTGGCTCAGGCAGGTTTGGCAGAAATTGTGCCCACATTCTGCAATGGTGACCAGGTTGTTGAAATAGTCCAGGCAGACGGGACAAAGAAGTTCAGCACGGAGATCCTGGGCATGATCCCCTCCAGCAGCCATGACTGCTTCAGAAGCAAGAACAAGAGAGCATAAGAGCCAGTTTCTCTTTCAAGCAACTGGGTGTTTCCCTTGTTGGAAAAGGCTGGAGATCTGTGCTGACAAGAGATTGGCTGAAGGTGAAAAAGCTGAAATGCATCTCTTGATAACGACTCTTTGGGGTTTGTTTTCATTGTTTATTGTTAAAGGCATGGGTATTATTTTTACAGAATGGGCATAATTTCTGTCTCATTAAGAAAAGAAAAAGAACAATTTCATATGAAATATGGATAGAAGGAAACTTTCATTCCAACTTCTGAACGCTTTCAAAGGAAAAAAGAAAATGCTTACTATGCACACCCTGTGTACACACCTAGCTGCCAATCATAATGTTCCACTCCCTTCCTCCACACCCGATTATGTAAACATATGTGGTGTTTGTGCTAGCAAAGGGTATGGGCTAGTGATAAGCTTATGTATGGTTATTAGACAGAGATGATATTCTGGAAATATACCCTCCAACATTTCACAGATGAAAACCAGGAGACTTGCAGCCAAGCAACATCAGAGTGTGGTCGAGATAGCAGAAGTTATTGATGAGGAAGAATGCAGAAACTGGAATATTTTCAAAACAGCTCAAAAAAGTAGGATGACAGAGGATTAATTGGGACTGTTCCTGCCAGATCTGCTAGTTTGACATTATAGAAACTTGTAATCAGGTTTTTTAAGACAGAAAATTTAAGCTATAGCTTTGGGAACGCCATGTTGGGATAACCAGGAACGGGGGAAGAATCCTAAATCCATTTAGAGAAGCCTCTAATGCTGGCTTCTGTGCATAAAGATACAGAATAATAGAGTTGTAAGGGACCACAAGAGCATTTTGGTCCAGTCTCCTGCCATGTAGAAACACATAACTAAAGCAACTTGCCAAAGATGGACATCCCACCTCTTTCCAAAGGTTTCCAAAGAAAGAGTTCCCCTCATCCTCCCAGCCACTCCATTCCACAGCTCTTATTGTCAGGAAGTTTTTCCTAAGGACATCAACCAATGGATACAAACTGCAGGAAGAGATTCTATTGAAGTTTTAGGAAGAATTTCCTGATGGCAGAAATTGATTTGTACCATGGTAGTTATTCACAGATAGTGCAATATACTTGTGTTCATACTGTGGTTTCTGAATTTGCCCTTTTTCCTGTACACAGGCTCCTTGATTAACAAGTACTGCAAATGACAGATTTGAAAATTAAACAATTCATAAAAGTATTTCTGCTCCTATACACAGAGAGTTAGGTCCTAGCATGTTTAGTGGCTCTGTAAACTGCCCTCTGGAAAAAGTTACTAGCTCAAACTAACAAATTCTAAGTACTGTAGAAGTAGCTCAGTTGTGGCCATTTCTGCACTAGACTCTTATAGTGCTATTATTCCACTTTCAACATCCTATGGAATACTGTGGTTTGCAGTTTAGGGAGGGGCAAACCTGAGGATTCCATAGGTTATTGAAAGTGGAATAATAGCACTATAAGAGTCTAGTGCAGAAATGGCCTGTGTTGAGTGTTTTTAATGTTTTCTGCTCACCAAAAACCCATCTTTTGAGTTTTGAGTGGAAGAAAAATGTTAATGAAAGTCAACTATATTGATTGACAAGAATTTATTTATTAAGGAGGGGGAAGTGTTCCTGAGGTCTAGGCCTACTTGGAGATAGCACTCGATATCGCTTTGATATCAAACAATTCGGCTTTCTTCTGCCACCCCGCTCCACGTGTTTGTGAGGCCACCAGACAAGCATGTAAACAGGCATGGCTGATAATTGCTGGACATTCCATTCTCCACCCAGGCAGGCCAGATACAGCCGGTTCATCGCTTCAGGGACCTCTCCGGCAAACACCTCATTGCACGTGCGCGATACTAACAAAGGGTCCCTGCCCCGAGCAGGCAACCTAACAAAGCTGTACTAAGCGCTCTGCATTTGCATACTGGCTACACTATTGTTAATTTGGCTCTGATTCAATCATGCTAAATTCTGACCTTTCCAAAGCTTTGTCCTGTGCCCAAAATGCATTGTTCTCACCAAGTAAGGTATGGCCTGCAGTCACAATTCACCCTGTAAAAACCCCTGATTCCGAGACCTTCCTCGGATCGCTCCTGAGTTTCATCCCACCTTGCCACCACCCTGCTTGGCAAGCCTTCCCCTCAGTTCCAGTAACTGAGACTGCTCAACCCCCGGATCACTCGGGCCTCTCTATCACACCCAGTTTCTTCATTGCACCCCAAACTTCGCTCTCAAGGTCCAGGACTACGAGACAAGTGTCATATCACCCATTTCCCTCTGAAAATCCCTACTCCTAAGCCAATCTCTGATTCCTTAGTTATCTGGGTGACTGTGGTGTCTTTAATATTTGTCTATACTTAATAAACATCTTTTTTATTATTTTAAACCGTCAGACTGCTTGACTGACCTGACCCTGTAGACGCTGGGTTGCAAGATCCTGCTAAGTTACCCTGCCTCTCGCTAGCTTTAGTGAGTGCTCCAGTTAATTTCCCCCAAAGTTGAGTTGTTGTTTGGTTATTTAGGTGTCCCTCCCAGGACCGCCAGAAATCAGGATAACAGAAGCAATAAGAACAAATCAGATAACTCTTTAACAATTTAAATCTCAAACCGAGCAAAATGGAACAGGATGGAGTCAAATAAATCAGATATCCACTCAGGATCCCTGGCCTGTCTCATGCTTCAAAACCCTGGGCTGCAATGCCACTTTAAGCCTCATCTGTCTGCTCTCTGGCCTCAAAGCTGTTGCTATTTGAGGTGTTAGCTTCTATTCCATTCTTCAATGTCATCTTCTGTTGGTTTTTCGTCACATACTCTCCCTGGGCTCTGCTCAATCTTTCTTTGCTCAGATTTTCCACTCTTGCTCAGGATTTCCTCACATGCACCCAAACCAACTTGCACAGAATTTCCTATGGCAGCTCTTTAGCAAGCTGATGGGGGCTACTGCCTTGTACAGCACTGTTGCCCCCAAACATGGGTGACTCAGGGGTCCATTCGTGATGCCTGTGCCTCTGTGAAAGAGCGGGGAGTATTAGCTCAAAAAGGAGGCCTGTCGGGGGGGTCACCTTACAAGATCTTTTATTTTATGTGTATGCCATCTTTCTCCCAGTATGGGATCATGCCTACTGATACTAATGCAGGGAAGAAAGCAGCCTAAAAGTCAAAAGTAAGCTTGTTTGTTTTATTGGAGGAATTAACAATTGTTTACACAGACAAGATCCAAGCAATTTCACAAACGCACAAGGCTAATTGAAGGGAAAGGGAAGAAAAGTTTGGATAGAGAGAATTTAGAGCAAAGTAGGTGATATTTATTGATCTGAAGGGAAATGAGGGAGCAATTGTGGCTTAGCCTAGAAGTGCAAGGGTTCTACAAATCGGGAATCAGATGGCAGAGTGATGGTCACTATACCAAAAGTACAATGAGTATTTGGCAAAAAGCCAGAGTTTAAATATTCTTTTTCCACCCTGAAGGGGAAAGTGTGAATGGCTTTCTGGCAGCGTAAACATCGGGTTTGGAGAGTGGACAATGGGGTCCCGAATGAGCTAATGGCCTTAGCAGTAGATGAAAAGGGGACTAATGGGAATCATGATAGCTCCTAAATTTCTGAACAGATGAAGGGACAAAGGAGAGTTTTTGCTGGACAAAGGGAGAAAGTTGAAGACAATCACCCCTTCCGTGGAAGCAGTTTCAGTGCCATTGTTGCTAAAGGTCAAGTTATTGAGGGACATCTGCAAGTCTAGGAGTTTCCCTGGCTATGACCTAGCCATGCCTTTAGGTCTCATCCTGACCTAGCTTTGCAACACTATGTAGCCAATTTCCTCTTTGCCAGCCAGCTCCAAGTCATAGCAGGATAGACCAATGAAATACATGTTTTGCCAATGAAACAATATCATGGAGAAGAGGCGTATTGCCTGGTAACAGCACCCACCACAGCAGGTCTTTTGCACACAGGCATCCCCACAGGATAAGCCAGTCTGGTGCAATGTTTTGAGTGTTTGCAGTGTTTTGACTAGAGTTCCATGAAATGGGGGTTCAAATTCCTACTCAGTCCTAGAAACCTACCAGCTGACCCTGAGCAACTCACACTTTGTCAGGCTACAAGGAAGGCAATGGTAAACCTTCCCTGAATAAATTTTGCCATGAAAAATCTAGGATAGACTTGCCAGAAATTAGACTTGGCTTGAAGGCACATTGTGGCAACAATGCCACTGGGACAGCCATGCCACGTACTAAAAATTCTAGAGGTGTTCACTGATTCAAAAGGACTGGGGACACTGGCAAAAGCTTTCGTGGACCCTTTGGCATGATAAAATGGGTTAATCTTCAAGATGCCATAAGAGCTGAGCTTAAAAGGAGCCAGCTACCAATAATGTGTCATTGGATATAACATCACTTCTTTTGCTGCGTCCCTAATTTTTGTAGTGGCTCGTACACTTAGCAAGTGTGCCTGTGGTCTGATTGCTTAAGTATGCTTTGCATCTTAAAACCATTGAAAATCAATTCCAATTCCATTCCCACTCAAGCAATGGCTACCGGCTAGTGGTTGGAGCCCCAGTCAAGAAGTACCGTTACCCTGTTCTCTGGGGGTCCTGGGAGGGCGCCCAAATAACCAAACCACAATAACCCAACCTTGGGGAAAATTAGCTGGAGCACTCACTAAAGTTAGCGAGAGGCAGGGTAACACAGCAGGATCTTGTAACCCAGTGTCTACGGGGTCAGGTCACTCAGACGGTTTAAAATAGCAAAAATTATGTTTTATTAAAAGACAAACGGTAAAGAAACCACAATCACACAGCTAACTAAAGAATTGGAAATAGGGATTTTGGGGGAAATGGGTGATACAACACCTGTTTCGTAGTCCTGAAGAGATATGAAGATAGAGTTCGTGGATATGGAGTCTCAGTACTTGGGACTGAGGGGACAGCTCGCCAGACACAGTGGCAGCAAGGCTGGATGGAACTCGGGAGCGATCCGAGGTGGTCTCGGAATCGGGGGGTTTATATAGGGTGAATTGTTACTGCAGGCCATACCTTACTCGGTGAGAACAATGCAAGTTTGGAGCGGGACAAAGCTTTGGAAAGGTCAGAGTTTAGCATGATTGGCTTAAAGCCGAATCAACAATAGTGTAGCCAGTATGCAAATGCGGAGCGCTTGTCACAGCTTTGTGCGGCTACCTGCTCGGGGCAGGGGTGCCTTTGTTAGTATCACGCGTAAGCAAAAGGGTGTTTGCTGGAGAGGTCCTTGAAACAACGAACTGGCTCAGTTTGGCCTGCCTAGGTGAGGAATGGAATGTCCAGCAATTATCAGCTGCGCCTGTTTACGTGCTTGTCCAGAGGCCTCGCAAACACGTGGAGCGGGGTGGCAGAGGAAAGCTGAATGGTTTGATATCAAAACAATATCATATGCTATCTCCGGGTAGGCCTGGGCCGCAGTAACAGTACCCCTGGTCCAGAGAATAACGTCACCAATGCTTGTTGGCAGATTGTACACCTTTAGAGAGAAAGTATCAGGTGGGCTTTTCTGTTTGCAAAAAAGAAGGGGTGAAGGTCTTCTCTAGAGAAAATGAGTGCTGTAAAAGCAAAGAGGAGGATGGCTTTTTCGGCATCAAAATTGGCACATGCCTCAGCTCACTCATCAATGGAAGAGAAGGCAAATCACTTTCTTGAGAACTGTGTATACTCCAGCCCATCTCCCTTGTTCAGGATTAAAATCAATATTACCTTTTCTTTTCAAAAACCTGCAGGCAAACCCTACACCTCACTCCACTGCTCATATAGATATCCCAGTAATGTCTTCCTAATGTGAATCCTTCATATGTCAGGACAAAAGGCCATTCATGGACTCTTTAAGGATTATTGGGCAGAACTTTATATTCATCTCACCATCTTGGTCAGCAGACAGGATGTATTTTGGATGAGCAGTGCCTGGATCCAGAGTCACATTTTTGTTGCAGGTGACAGCAGAAGACAACAAGAATATAAAAAGATGGAGAGTAAGAATTCTCTGGGAGACTGGCTGATAGCCTGTTCTTGGAAACACATTGCAGAAAGGGTCGGATTAATTAATGTTACCATATTTTGAAAGGTAAAAAAGAAGACACATTGGTATTATGACTCTCACTTTAAATACCTCTACTATGTAAGCTGTGATCATTGCAACTATGAACGTTCCTAACCTTGATTGTATTTAAACAACAGCAATACAAAAGTTAAAACCCAAATTAAATTATGAAATAAGAAGTAAACCATAGTCAAAATAATTAAAATCCAAACATTCATAAATTCTGTATAGTTAACAATAGCCAGCGCCTTTTATCAGACAGGACATAATCTCACATTGAATGCCTGTTGGAATAAAAATGTCTTTGCTTGTCTACGGAAGGGAGGGTGCCAGCCTGACTTCTTTGGGAAGTGAGTTCCAGGAGCTGGGGGCAGCCACTGAGAAGGCCCTCTCCTGTGTTCCCACCAGATGCACATGGGAAGGTGGTGGGATGGAGAGAAGGCCCTCTCCAGTAGATCTCAAAGCCCAAGCTGGTTTGTAAGGGAGAATACGATCCTTCAAATAATCTAGGTCTGAGCCATGTAGAGCTTTAAAGGTCATCACCAGCACTTTGAATTGTGCCTGGAAATAGACTGGCAGGCAGTGGAAGAGTTGTAACAGGGTGTGTATGTGTGTACGTGATTCATCTAGCCAGCCCCAGTTAACAATCTGGCTGCAGCTCTTTGGACAAGCTGAAGTTTCTGAATGCTCTTCAAAGGCAGCCCCACATAGAACGTGTTACACTAATCCAGCTGGGATGTAACCAAGGCACGTGTCACAATGACCAGAGTTAACATTTTTAAGGAATGGGCGCAGTGAGCACACAAACCTTAACTGTGCAAATGGAACCCTGGCTACTGCTGAAACCTGGGCTCCCAGGCTCAGAGCTGAATTCAGGAGCACCTCCTGGCTATGAATCTGTGCCTTCAGGTGGAGTGTAACCCCCATCTAACACTGGCTGAATACCTGTTCCCTGATCTGCCTTTTGACTGACCAGGAGCACCTCCACCTTGTCTGGATTAAGTTTCAATTTGTCTGCCCTCATCCAGTCCATTACTGATTACAAGCACAGCACCAAAAGCTTGTGGTGGGAAGGAGTAATAAAATTGGGTGTCATCCACATACTGATGACACCAAACCCCCAAACTCTGGACAACCTCTCCCTGTGGTTTCATGTAGATATTAAATAGCATGGGGAACAAAATTGAATCCTGAAGAACCCCACAGGCCAAAAGACAAGGGGTCAAACAGGAGTCACCCAACACCGCCTTCTGGGTTTGGCCCTCCAGGAAGGAATGAAGTCACTGTAAAAATAGTGCCCCCAAGTCCCATTCCCACAAGGTAACCCAGAAGGAAACCATAGCTGATGGTATTGAAAGCAGTTGAGAGGTCCAGTAGAACCAACAGGGACACAGTCCCCCTGTCAAGTTCCCAGTATAGGTCATCCACCAAAGTGACCAAAGCAATCTCAGTCCCATAGCCAGGCCTGAAACCAGACTGAAATGGATCTAGATAATCCAGTTCATCCAGAGACTCTTAGAGCAGTAAGGCCACCACATGCTCCAGAACTTTCTCCAGAAATGGAATGTTAATTCCATTTCTGTTAATTATCAAAAATGGTAGAATCCAGGGATGGCTTTTTTAGTAATGGTTTTATAACAGCCTCCTTGAGGCAAACTGGCACACTACTTTGTTTTAAAGAGGCGTTAACAACTTCCTCTACCGACTCAACCAGTCCCTCTCTAGCTTTTTTAATAATCCAGGAAGGGCAAGGATCTAGAATACATGTGGTGGCTCTCATATCTCCAAAAAACCTGTCTACGTCCTCCAGTTGTACAAATGGAAAAGTATCCATTATCAACCACAGTTGAAGGCCCCAGATGGTAGAAGCTAAGCAAGATCAGCTCTGGTAAGTAACTGGATAGGAGACCACACATACTAGGTGCTGTAAGATATATTTCATAGGAAGGAACTGGCAAATCCACCTCTGAATATTTGTTGCCTAGGAAAGCCCTGTGGTATTCATGGAGTTGCCATGAGTGGGGGGGCAACTTGAAATCATACCTACACACAGAAATGATCACTGGGACTTGGAATATCTATAGGATGCTCCACCCCAGGAGGCTGATGGATCTGGATGTATTCCTGATAAACAATTTCAAAGGCCTGAGGTGGTGGTGGTGGTGGTGGTGGTGGTGGTGGTGATGATGATACAAAAAAACCCCTCTTTGCCTGCCCCATAAAGAGAATGTTGGTGCCAGGCATGTTGTAGAACCTGAGCCAACATGAGACTTACACAAGCACTTTTAAAAAAAATTGAATTTCCTTGAATAAGTGTTAAGAGGAAGCAGTGACTATAAAAAGAGAGAAGGATAGGATTAGTTTTTTCTTGAACAGCATTTATTTTATCTCTGCTATTTCTCTAACAGTTCAGGATGGCTCACAATCACACATAAATCAAATAGTTAACAATTTCAGATTACAAACAGGTAAACAAGTACCATCATAAGTCTACAAATCAGAAAGCTAAAGGTCAGAATTAAAAATATTTTCTAACATACTGTAAGAACAATAAGAACAGCAGTAGCAAATAAATCAATCTCTTCTATTATTGTTTGAAAGCCTGTACAAATAGATATGCTTTAATTATTGCCTGAGGGCAGAAATTATGGGGGACGACAGGATCTCTGATGGAAGGGAGTTCTGTCATTGGAGTGCCACCCCCAACAAAGCCATGCCCTGCATCTTGGCTCTATAGGACACGCTACTCTGGGACATGTTAGTCTTAAATCCCAGGTAGGTTAGTAGTGGCCCAGGTAGTTCTTTAAGTAGCTGGTTCCTGACCCATTTAGGGTTTTTTTACTAATACTAACACTCTGAATTGGGCCCAGTGGTCTACCAGCAGCCAATGCAACTATTTCAGCAAAAGTGCCCTGTGCTCAGTCCTTGCTGCCTCCTGTTAGAACTTGGCCATCTTCTCCATGCAGCGACCCTATCATTTCCTTTTTTTCCCTTTCGCTGTGGACATACCTAAAAAAGAAATAATAAAAAATGCTACACTACAGATCCTCATGGATGTCAAAGGAGATGCCTGCAAGTGTTTCATCATTTGTGTGCATATCATATTAGGGACTTCAGGCATATACACATTATGCACATCTTGTTGTTGTCGTTGTTGTGTGCCTTCAAGTTGTTTCTGACTCCTGCCAACCCTAAGGTGAACCTATCATGGGGTTATTTTGCAAAGATGGAACACAGGGAGGAGAGTCTCTTCTGAGAATGGGGCTGTTGGCAACGCATAGAGCAGGGCTGCTGTATCAGCATCAAAAATGGCCACTCTCCCACCTTCACAGTTTAGTTGGACATGAACCTTCTTGGCCTCCGACTGCACAGCGAAGCCCGGGTGGCCAGCTGTTTTACAGTTTCTCACCAGCCAGTACCCTTCCTGAGGACCACATCCAAATAAACCATTTCTCTTTGCAGACTTTTTGACAACCCCCACATCCCATCTTTCATCACTCTGCATGTAGTATTCCCAGAAATGTCTGCCTGCTGAGAATTCCTCATGTCCCAGGACACACAAAACCTTATCAAACCTTGCGGGAGAGGGGGCGCAAGACTTTGGTTTCCCAATAGAAATTTGTTGATTACTGGCACTTAAGATGAATGTGGAATGAGACGTGTTGGGATCCAGTGTTACATTTGCTGTTGGAGAAAATAAACAGAAGAGAAAATAAACAAAATCAGCTGAAAAGACTGGATTGAGATCTGAGCACAAACATACTACATACTACAGGATTCACGTTTCCTCTAAAAATCAACATAACATCCACATACCACAGCCAGGATGGACATGCTTCTCTCCTCACACTTTATTTTAATGTGTTTGTTGCACTCCTGATGTCATAGGTGGATTATGAAATAAGAACACCCATCAAACAGCCCCTGTTGAAGAAAGCTGCCAGAGTGAAGGAGGTGCTACAGGTCAAAACAGACAAGCCACTGAGCCTGTATTTTGAAAGAGGGCTCCCTCAAGTGTTGAAAACCATCTGATTGTAAGAGCTTGTTAATCCCTCTCAAATATGCATCTTGCATTTCCCTAGATGGCAGGTTCCTATGGTGTTGCGACAGAAACCTGCAACCCCTGTTTCTTCTCATAGCGTATAACAGCAGAGCATGCAAATATCTCTAATTCCTACTTCATCTTTCTAAGTGTGTGCTGCAAATGAGTTTCTGTCAGCTAAAAACAGAGAGAATTCCTCGTTTCTTAGCGATCTTGCCAAATGCCCCTTCTAACACTTTTGGATTCAACGCCAGCTTGCAGGGTCCTCTCAGCGTGGTGTGCACTTCAAACTGCCCATAGATTGGTTTTTAAAAATGGAAAAGAGGGAATCTGTCTACATACCAGCATTGCATTAACGTCTTTTACTCCAGGTCTCAAGTCAAGTCTCAAGCCCTTGAAGATACTTTCAAGTCAAGTCTCAAGTCTGGAAAGCCAACTTTATATCCCAACCAAAATCCCAGAATTATTGGATAGAGGGAAATAAATTCAGTTTTAACCATTTAAGCAGAGTCGGCTCTCCACATTTACAGTTTTGCCATCTGTAGCTTTGGAAGTGGGGAATAGGATCCTATCTTACTCCCCATTACTGAAGATTCAAAATATTTAGAAGGAAGGATCCTTTCTCCTCAAGCCCCTTGCCTAACACATTTGCTGTTCCCCTCTGAGAAATGTGCCCTGCACTCTGGCAGTGAGTCTTGTCTTCTGCTCTTAGGAAACATTTTATTTATTTATATTGAAGGTTATAAAGGGGAATAAGGAAGGAAAAGAAGATAATATAAAGCCATTTCTGCACTAGACTGTTATAGTGCTATTATTCCACTTTCGACATCCTATGGAATCCTTGGGTTTGCACTTTCAGGAGGGGCCAGCTGGCCCCTCCCTAAACTGCTAACCCCAAGATTCCATAGGATGTTGAAAGTGGAATAATAACGCTATAGCAGTCTAGTGTGGAAATGGCCTTAGTTACTAGAGGGCTTTATCACAGGAAGCAAATGCAGGATAACAGTGGTTTTTTTGGACGGGACTTACCACATGACTTCTGTTGTTCTCCTTCTGGCAGACCATTTGGAAACCATTTCTTTTACAAAGGAGGTCATTTACAGATTAATCCATTAATGACTCCTTTTTTCACATTTTTAAAAATGTCATATAATAAAATATTGGTTAGAAATGCTGTGACATTTGCCCCAATTGTAAATACGTTTGATGAGCATGGGGAAGCACCTGGGGAATGACTTGGCAAGTCATGATGTAATCCCTAGGGGACACGTAGTAAGGGCTAAGTCATGATAATGTGAAATCATGGCAAGGGGTTGCATCAGCCATTGTCCCTGGCTGATGATCCATCAGCAGTGTGTATAAAAGAGGAGTGGGAAAACTATCTGACTCCCAACCTCTGTCTGAGTGAACCTCTGCTTGATGTGTCTATGAAAAACCAGGACGCTTGTGGCCAAGCAACATCTGAGTGTAGTCAAGATGGCTGAAGTTAGTAATGAGGAAGAATGCGGAAACTAGAATAGGATGCAGCAGTTTGCTTTTAAGTGAGCCTACAGGGAAGAGCAAAGTTCTTCCCCCTCCTCTCTGCAAACTACATTTGTACTTTGAACCCAGTGTGCGGCAAGGGAAATAGGCTGAGGACAAAAAAGAAGAATGAGAGAAGACAAGAGAAACCTGGATATTTTCTAAGCAGCTGAAAAAGCTGGATGACAGAGGACTGATTGGGACTCTTCCTGCCAGATCTGCTAGTTAGAGGGTATAGCAGTTTGTAATCAGGCTTTTAAAACAGATATTCTATTCCTTGGGGAACTCCAATGCTGGAGTAATTGGGAACAAGGGAACCAATCCTAAGTCAGTTTAGAGAAGCCTCTATTGCTGGCTTCCATGCATAAACACAACAGATCTGGAAGGGACCCCCCATGAAAATCCTTGAGTAAGATGTTGATGATGATTGATGATGATCTTTATTTATGGCCCGCTTTTTTCCTGGTAAGGACTCAAAAAAGACTTACAATAATTTCTAAAAAAAAAAATTAAAATCACAGAATACAAAAATTAAAACCCAAACTAAATGATCAAATAAGAAGTAAAATGAAGTCAAAATACTTAATTAAAATTCAAACATTCATAAATTCTGCATTGTTAATGATAGCCCGCACCTTTTTATCAGACAGGCAAAAATCATACATTGAATGCCTATTGGAATAAAAATGTCTTTGTTTGACTGTAGAAAGGAAGTAGGGAGGGTGCCAGTCTGACTTCCCTGGGAAGGGAGTTCCAGAGGCTGGGGGCAGCCACTGAGAAAGCCCTCTCCCGTGTTCCCTCCAGATGTACTTGTGAAGGTGGTGGGGCAGAGAGAAGGGCCTCTCCAGCAGATCTCAACACCTGAGCCAGTTTCTAAGGGAGAAAACCATCCTTCAAATAACCTGAACTTGGGGCATGTAGGGCTTTAAAGGTCATCACCAGCACTTGGAATTGTGCCCAGAAACAGACAAGCAACCAGTGGAGCTGTTGCAACAGGGGAATTGTGTGATCTCCAGTTAACAATCTGACTGCAGCTCTTTGGACCAGTTGAAGTTTCTGAATAATCTACAAAAACAGCCCCACAAACAGCACGTTACAGTAATCCAAGTGGGATGTAACCAAGGCATGTGTCACTGTGGCCAGATCTGACTTCTCAAGCAACAGGCATAGTTGGTGCACAAAACTTAACTGTGCAAATACATTCCTGGCTATTGCTGAAACCTGCACTTCCAGGCTCAGAGATGAATTCAGAAGCAGCTCTGGGCTGTGGACCTGTGTCTTCCGGTGAGTGTAATCCCATCTAACACAGGCTGAATTCCTGTTCCCTGATCTGCCTTTTGATTGACCAAGAGCACCTCTGTCTTGTCTGGATTAAGTTTCAATTTGTTCACTTTCATCCAGTCCATTGCTGAGGCCAAGCACTGGTTTAGGACCAAAACAGCTTTCTTGGGTTGTGGTGGAAAGGAGGTGTCATTCAGAGACTGATGACGTCCAATCCCAGAACTCCAGACAACATCTCTCAGCGGTTTCATGTAGATATTAAATAGCATGGGGGGCAGAACTGAGCCCTGAGGGAGCCCGCAGGCCAAGAGACAAGAGGTGAAACAAGCATCCCCCAGCACCACCTTCTGGGTTTGGCCCTCCAGGAAGGAATAAAGGCTGACCCCAAAACCCGTCCCCACAAGGCAACCCAGAAGAGTAACATGTTGATGATACTGAAAGCAGCCAAGAGGTCCAGCAGGACCAACAGGGACACAAACAGGTTACTTACCTGTAACTGTGGTTCTTCGAGTGGCATCTGTGCCCTCACACACTAGGAGCTTTTGCGCATGCACAGTACCATTCGGAAAATTCTAGAGCTTAGTAGCTTGGCGGGAATCCCTCCCCCGTCTGCACTGTGCATGCTCAGCCTGCCGAGCAACGGTCTCTCCTCAGTTCTTTCTCATCTGCCGTCACGTACGGAGGTTCGGAGTTTAGTAGCGTTCTTGGGTTTCTTCAACTGCGTTCTTTCTGGCTCTGACTTGGTTTTTTGGATTTCGGACTTTGCTTCTTGGATATCGGATTGATACTGAAAGCAGCCAAGAGGTCCAGCAGGACCAACAGCGATACACTCCCTTTGTCTAGTTCCTGCTGTAAGTTATCCACCGAGGTGACCAAAGCAGTCGCACTCCCCTAACCAAGCCTGAAACCAGATTGAAATGGATCTAGATAATCTACTTCATCCAGAGACCCCTGGAGCCAGAAGGCCACCACACACTCCAGAACTGTTTCTAGAGATGGAATGTTAGGTTGATAACTATCCAAAATGGTGGGATCCAGGGATGGCTTTTTTAGCAATGGCTTTATAACAGTTTCCTTGAGGCAAGCTGGAACTCTACTTTGTTTTAAAAAGGCATTAACCATTCCCTCAACCAGTCCCCCACTAGCTTTTTTAAGAAGCCAGGAAGGGCAAGGATCCGGAACACATGTGGTTCTCATATCTCCAGAATCCTGTCCACATTCTTGCGTTTTACAAACAGAAAAGTATCCATTATCAAGCATATTTGAAGGCACCAAATGGTGGAAGCTAAGCAGAGTCAACTCTGGTAAGTAACTGGACAGGAGATCACCAATACCAGGTGCTATAGGTTATCTTTCAGAAGAAGGAAATGGCAAATCCACTTCTGAGTGTTTGTTGCCTAGGAAAGCCCTCAAACACACAGAGGTGATCACTGGGACTCAGAATGTCTGTAGGATGGTCTACCCCAGGAGGCTAATGGATCTGGCTCTTGCGGATTTTCCTGTCACCGCAGCAGGCAATTGAAGTTGAAGCTCTGGCTGACCTCTGAAATGGGAAATGGCCAGGGAGGTAGACACAATGGCTCCCGAGTGTCCTCTCTTACAGAGTGGAGCCAAACCAGCCCCTGGGGTTTTCCAGGGAGTTGGGTGTAATGAAGCAAGTGAGCTGGAGACTAGAGCAACATTGGCATAAGACTTGGAGCAAGTCTGGCTGAACATGGGCTAGAGCCTGTTTGAAAGCTTAGTCTATGGCAGTGCAGGCAACAAAGAAATATTTTTTTGCTCCCGTGATTGCATCTGCAAGGAGCCATCCAGCAGAGCTGTTTCCACTGGTCAGATGTCTTATCATGCACTGGTTCTTGAATAGAAAATGTAGACCACGGAACAGGACAGCCCACTGTCAAGAATTTACATAGCACTTTGCAGAAAAAATCCCTCAAATTCCTCCTACTTGGATGCTGTAATTCAGTGGTTTTTAACCTTTCTCTTTACCGAGGACCCTCTGTAAGGATAATTTGTGGTCAGGGACCCCCAAGACTTAAGATTTAAACATTTAAATTTAGGTTTAAATATTCAAATATTTATTTAAAGTTGCTTATCAGGGGTCTTCAAATGAGGGAGCAGTTTGGGGGTGTGCACATGCCTACCACTGTGTACCTTTCAACAGGGACACAGCAACTTCACCAGTGCAATCCAGGAACACAGCCACAGCCACAGCCACAATTTTAAAGGTCTGGGATGATGGTGATGATGATGATGATGATGATGAAGAAGAAGAAGAAGAAGAAGATGGTGATGACAGTAATAATAACAATAATGACACAACAACCATTATTTGCCTGCTCCATAAAGAGAATGTTAGTGCCAGGCATGTTGTGGACTATAATTGTAGACTTAAAAAAGAATAAATGTTAAGAGGAAGCAATGACTACAAAAATACAAAAGGGTAAGATTAGCATTTTCATGAATAGCATTCATTTTATTTATCTCTGCTGTTCCTTTAATAGTTCAGGGTGGCTAACAGTCACACATAAATCACATAGTTAACAATTACAAATTACAAATGGGTAACATTCTAAGTTAGAAAACTACAGATCAAAATTATAAACATTTTCTAACATACTGTAAGAACAATAAAAACAGCAGTATTAAACAAATCAATCCCTTCCATTATTGTCTGCAAGTGTATACAAATAGATATACTTTAACTATTGCCTGAGGGCAGAAATCATGGGGGACAACGGGATCTCTGATGGAAGGGAGTTCTGTCACTGGGATGCCACCACAAAGAAAGCCATGCCATATGTCTTGGCTCTATAGGACACAATACTTCAGGACTCTGCCAGGAGAGCTCCTCTTGCTGACCTTAAATCCCAAGTAAGTTAGTAGTGGTCCAGGTAGTTCTTTAAGTAGCTGGTTCCTGACCCATTTAAGGTTTTAATGAAAGGGTTAACATATATAGGCTTTGCTTTTAGTAGAAAAATAGGTGAAATTAAATTAGCTGCAGATGTGCTTTATCTAAGGTATGCGATGCTGTCATGCTTAGTTAATGAGAAAGTTTGGGAGTTAACCTGACCAGGGAAGAGTTCTTCCTCCCTGATTCTCCCTGGTACCAAATGCATCATCTTGAAGTGTTGTTTTCCTGTGCCTGGTCTTTTGATGTACCTGATTGATGTAATCGACCTGTAACTAACCCTTTTGAAAAGGTATAAAAGCCTATTCTTGTAAGAGCAAAGGGTCTTCAGTTTCTTTTGGCTGGGGACCCTGCGCAGTTAATAAACTTTTCTGCTTCAAGTACTCGAATGGTTTTTCATTCCCTAGACGGGCTACTTAATTATATGTTAATACTAACACTTTGAATTGGGCCCAGGAGTCTACTAACAGTCAGTGCAACTATTTCAGCAAAAGTGCCCTGTGCTCATTCCTTCCTGCTTCTGACAACATTTGGGCAGCACTTTTCTGCCTTGTTGCAGCCTTCAGATTGTTAGCAAGGGCAGCCCCAAGTATAGCACCTTGCAATAGTCCAGTGGGGAAGTTATCTACTGTGTCCAGATTATCTTTCTCCAGGAATGGTCGTTATGAACAAACCTTGCATGACCATACACACTCCTCTCCACTGAGGTCACTGACCTTTCAGTAATAGAGTAGAACTGAGGTGTGTTCCTAAACTATGTTCCTGCTCCATGCAGCACAGGCCACCTGCCCAATTCCTGGACCTGGAAGCCTTCCAATCACAGAGCCTCTCTCCAATCAGGATTTAATTGACTACTGGACTTCATCCAGCCCATGGCTGACTCCAGGCACCAGACCAGCACTGGAACAGCCTCTCCTGACTCACACAGAGCAGAGAAGTACCGCTGAATGTCACCTGCATATTGCTGATGTTGTGATACTGATCTCCTCATAACACCTCCCAGTGGCTTCTTATAGATGTTAAACACCATGGGAGACTAGCAAGAACCTAATGGAACCCCACAGTGGAAGTGCCATGGAGCTCAGCAGAAGTCTCCCAATGCCATTTTCTGGTAATAACCTTCAATACAGGAGTGGACACTCTGTAATACAGTGCCTTCAATGCCCAACCCACTAAAGATACCAATATTAATGCTGTCCCCCATGTACAGTCAAGCTGTATGATGCACTGCATTATAAATTCTTAGCTAATAGTCAATAATTTCATTTCAACATTTTGTGTGTATACCTTTCTTTATAGGTGTACACCTTAATAAACAATAAATCCATGTGATGATGTTCACTAAAGAAACAAATCAAAACCATCATACTTTTATTAAGAATTATTTAAAATCATAATACTGAGCCAATTTTGGGACATACACCAGGGTTCTTTATGCAGAATTACCATTTTAAGGGTAGGGATTTGAGCTGTTCATTCCAAATCCCATCTCTCAGGAATGATTCAGTTGTGTGCTCCTGCATGGCAGGCGGTTAGACTAGAAGGCCCTTATGATTCCTTCCCACTCTTTGATTCTATGCGTGGTGTGGATGCAAAAGGGAAATGCATTCTGGTCTGACCTACTAGATAATAATATCCATGAAACAAAAATGCAAGCTACATTACATCGGACTTAACGTCTTGTCTCCCTAGTAGCGAAACCTACCCTTCTGGAATTTTTTAGTTATCTTAACCCTGTGCTGTATGCCATTTTCGCAACTATTATCCACAGAAATCATGGGAGATAAAAAAGCGTCTTAATAAAAACAAAAAACCTTCAGGTGATAAAGGCTGTCCCTGCACAAAGTTCTCTGCACTTATTCATCCCAAAATTTGCAAGCTTGATGTCCTGGCAAGGAGCAAGAACTCCTGCCTACTTCCTTTTTGGCAAGAAAGTTTCAGACAATCCCACACACTGAAGGTGCATAGCACAAAACCCTCTTGAGTCTCTTTGGCTGGAGTTTGCCAGGCATAATATCCTCAAGATGGGGCTGAGTCAGGCCTGGTTAATACTTGGATAGGAGACCATCAGCAAATACCAGGTGCTATGGGCTATATTTCAAAGCAAAGCAATGGCAAACCCCTCCTTGCCTAAGAGAACCCTATGAAATTCCCAGTGATGTATTTAAGTCTTTTATTTCAAGTCTCAAGTCTCTACCTTCAAGTCTCAAGTCGAGTCTCAAGTCCTCAAAGATACTTTCAAGTCAAGTTTCAAGTTTGGGAGCCAACTTTATTCCCCAACCTATATTCCAGAATTTCTGGACAGAGTTGAATAAAGTCAGTTTTAACAATTTAAGCAGAAGCATCTCTCCATATTTGCAATTTTCCTATCTGCAGCTTTGAAAGTGGGGAATAGGATTCTTCTTACTCCCCATCACTGAAGCTTCAAAATCTTTAGAAGGAAGGATCCTTCTTTCTCGAGCCTGTTGCCTAACACATTTGCTGTTCCCTTTTGAAAAATACACCCTGCACTCTGGAGGAGAGTCTTCCCTTCTGCTCTGAGGAAAAAATTTAGAGGCTCCTCTGATATGCAGCAGCAACGGGCTGCTGAGCAGACCTCAAGCCCATTGCCTAACCCATTTGCTGTCCCCCTGTGAGAAATGCACCCACATTTTGGGCTTGAGAGAGATCATCATGTGATTAGTAGTCAAAAGGAGATGGAAGAATTGTTCAGTCATAGGATTTCTGGATGAATGTGTTATGTTACTGACCAAAGGGCAGCAAGTCAGTCACTAAAAATGTACAAGTCTTGAGTTGAGTCAGTGCATCATTTACTAACAAGTCAAGTCCAAGTTGAATCACTGAAGTGACTTAAGTCTGACTTGAGTCCACATCACTGGAAATTCTTGGGGTCTCTGTAAGTCAACAAGTGACTTAAAAGCACATACACATGTAAGGGTTATTGGGTGCCTGAGGTCAAATACACAGTGACTGTGGCGGCAGTGATGGTTCAAAGTGGTGGTGTCCAGTGGTGGGATTAGATGAGTAAAGTCTCAGATGGGAACCATGATGGCATCTAGAAGGTCCCCACATTTGCTGCCACAGCGATGGGACAGGAGAAGAGAGTCTTCACATGAGGTGGCGTAGGTGGGGATAGATAAGTAGAGGCCCTCACAAATGTCAGAGCTGTCACTTTCATCATCAACAGAATTTCAAGGCTTATAATCCTGGGACCCCTTTTGGAGGTAACTCAACTCAAGGAGCACTACAGCAATTTAGAACAGCCTTTCTCAGCCTTTTTGCTCTGGAGGAACCTTGGAAAAAATGTTCATGTCTCAGGGAACCCCTGCATAAAAATCACTGTGTCTGCAGCTCAAAAAACAAAACTCTTGTTTTTTTAAATCATGGTTTCTTGTAAAACTTCTAATGACTTCTTGTGGAACCCTAGGATTCCAGGGACACTGGGTGAGAAACCCTGAGCTAGAATATGTGCAGAGTGTGGGTCAAGCCCCATGGGTGCAGAGCCATAAAGGTGGCAGTCAGCTGGAACCTTACTGATATTTCACTCTGAAGCACATCCAGCTATCTTGGAGCATTTTAAAAACAAAATAATTAAAAACAGTACAGCAGAGGGCCTCATAGGTGCCAAAAGAAATAGCTGGGCTTCTGGCATACACACATTATGCACATCTTGTTGTTGTTGGGTGCCTTCAAGTTGTTTCCGACTTCTGGTGACCATAAGGCGAGCCTATCATGGGGTTATTTTGCAAAGATGGAACACAGGGAGGAGAGTCTCTTCTGTGAATGAGGCTGTTGGGAATGCATAGAGCAGGGCTGCTGTATCAGCATCAAAAAAGGCCACCCTCCCACCTTCACAGTTTAGTTGGACGTGGACCTTCTTGGCCTGCGATTGCACAAGGAAGCCCGGGTGTCCAGTTGTTTTACAGTTTCTCACAAGCCAGTACCCTTCCTGAGGACCGCATTCAAATACACCATTTCTCTTTGCAGACTTTTTGGCAACTCCCACACCCCATCTTTCATCACTCTTCACCTGGTATTCCCAGAAGTGTCTGCCTGCTGTGAATTCTTCACGTCCCAGGACACACAAAACATGATCAAACCTTTCAGGAGAAGAACCCCAATATCTGGATCTCCCAATATCGATATGTTGATCACCAGCACTTAAGATGAATGTGAGATGAGATGTGTTGGGATCCAGAGTTACATTTGCTGTTGGAGAAGGTAAACAGAAGAGAAGATAAACAGAATCAGTTGAAATGACTGGATTGAGATCTGAGCCTAAACATATCACAGGATTCATGACTCCTCTAAAAATCCATATAACTTTCACATACTATAGCCAGGATGGACATGCTTCTCCCTCTCTCCTTACATTTTATTTTAATACATTTGTATCCCTTGCACTCTTGTCGTCATACTTGGGTTACAACATAAAAATGCCCATAAAACAGCTCCTGTTTAAGAAAGCTGCCAGAGTGAAGGAGGTGCTACAGGTCAAAACAGACAAGCCACTGAGCCTGTATTTTGAAAAAGGGCTCCCTCAAGTGGTGAAAGCCATCTGATTGTAAGAGCTTGTTAATCCTTCTCAAATATGCATCTTGCATTTCCTATGATTTGCCACAGGAACCTGCAACCCCACATCTGTTTCTTAGCATAGTACAAACAGAGGAGCATGCAAATGTTCCTAACTCCCATCTCCTCTTTCTTAATGTGTGCTACAAGTGAGTTTCTGCCAGCAACATACAGGTGGACACTATCAGTGCAAAATTTCTAAGAAATGAACATCGCCCCACTTGTTTAGTTTTCTGTAGAAGATGGGGGAGAACTACAGTGAAATAGGAAGTCCCTCCCCCATTCCTGATATTATCTGACAGGCTATTCCAGGTTTTTTTTCAACCTTTTTACCCTGGAATAACCCTTGAAATAATTTTCAGGTCTCAGGGAATCCCTGAATAAAAATTATTTTATTTACACCTGTATGTTGTTGCAATCACGATCTCTGTGGAGACCCTAGTGACCTCGCATGGAACCACAAGTTTCCAGGGAACCCCGATTGAGAAACCCTGGGCTATTGCATTACAATGCTAAATAGAGGACAACCCCTCTTCCTCCATCCCTTTGTTTTCTCCGTTATTAGAGGGCTTTATCACAGGAGGCAAGTAAACAGGTAAATCACACTTACAGCAGGATCACAGCATCTTTGTCTGGGACTTATCACAAGACTCCTTTTCTGTTGTTCTCCCAGTGGGAGACCATTTGGAAACCGTTTCTTTTACAAACGAGGTCATTTACAGATTAACCCATTAATCACTTCTATTAATCCCTTAATCACAGAAGAGAAATGAGGTAATGTGATGAGTCCAGATAATGTGATATATCTCAGCCAAAGATGCTATTATCTTGCTGTAAGTACAATTTACCTACCTCAGGCAGTAAAGCCTTTAATCAAGACAGTGTTACTATTGAAGAAATTACGACTAGGGAAGAGCTATGGTGAAACACAATGGGCCCTCGGTATCTGCTAGAGTTTGGTTCCAGCTCCCATGGATACTAAAATTCATGGGTTCTCACATCCCATTATGTACAGTGGTGCAGTAAAATGGCATCACTTATATAAAATAGCAAAATAAAAATTTGCTTTTTGGATTTTTTAAAATATATTCCATCCATGGTTTGATTGAATCTGTGGATACAGAATTTGCAGATATGGAAAGCTGACTGTACTTTTATTTCTTCCTTTCCCTCATAAAGGTGAATAAACAGCATGCAAAGAAACAAAAAAAAACCCCATATACACCTTTAAGTGTGAAAAAACACAGGACTGAGTGTGAAGAAAAGAGATGGAGAAACAGACAAAAAGATGACTACAGAAAATAGATTCCACCTAAACATTAGGAAGAATTTCTTTACTGTAAAACCTGTTCGAAGTAGAATAGTCTGCCTTGAAAGCTCATGGACTCTCCTTCTTTGGAGCTCTTTAAAGACAGGTTGGATGGGCATCTTGCAGGAGCAGCTGAAGTTGCTTATTCCTGCATGCGAGGGGGTTGGATCAGATAGCCCCTTCTGTCTCTTCCAGGAAGGCCATCTTCCATGTTTTAACCGGAAGATCCTTGTGACCATGGTGGGGTAAAAATAAATCTGTCCAAGAATCTCAAAACATAACATTTGGGCAAGCTTATATGGAAAGACACGGCCTTTTATATAGTATGGAACCAAACCACATACATTTAGTAATAACTGACGGAAATCCATGAAACCTTGAGTGTGGGCGATGTCCTATTCAATCCCATCAGTATGTCTCCATTTAAGGAAAGCATTATTATTGTTTCTGGAGTTTTAAATAGAAACACAAGTAATTCTAACGACAGAACTGTGGGACTCTAAGGAAATATCAACAGACAACTTTCTGACAATCCCTTCTATAAATTGGTGTTTCCGAAGTTTACCTCTCTGTAGCTTAAGTCCAGATACTAGCTTGTCTGTGGAAGAAAAAAGAAGAAAAGTAATATGCTGCACTTTATCATGTGTTACAAATAATATGTCCAAAACAATTAAGTAACAACATTTTCACCTGAAGTATTATTTAGATCCTGAAAGCAGCCTGAGGTGAAAGAAATCTCCTAGCTGTCATATCCTTCCAAATATTCAGATTTGTTTTCTAATGTAAGTTCTTTCAACATTCCTATCTATGGTTGCTGCTGGACTTTGAAAACAAAAGGTTGGTTCCAGACAAAACACTGAACTCTGGCTTAGCATTGCAAGAATGAAGGTGGGCTATTTTTTGGTTCAGTGTCCTGTCTGTTTGCCCTCCTTTGCTGAAGCACTTGCAATATTTGCTTCTTTTTTGGTTTACCACAGGTTGCTGGAGATAGCAAAATGTGGTTACTCTTAAGTAGGCTTTGTGGAAACAATAGTTTAAGAAGCTGGCTTGATTCAATGAACTATATTTTAATTGATTAAAATATTTTTGATGTATCCTCTATAAAAATCTCAAGTAAGATAGAGTAGTAAAATGCAAACAAAAGCTCCAGCTATCAAAATTCTTCAACATCAAACTATACAAGAGGTGAGCTGCACAAACCAATATGAGCTACTATTGATGTAGCGCAGCCTAGCTAAGGTCATCAAGCCCAAAAGCTTGGAGAAATAACCAGGTCTTACTTTGGTGCCAGAATGGAGACGGCATTGATGTTAGCTGGGCCTCCAGGGGAGCTTACTCCATAAGTCGGTCACCATTGCTGAAGTATCACTACAGTTAATACTAACTACAATTCATTGGGTTTGAGAAAGAAGGCAAACGTCCATGCATCTAATAGTTTAGCCACGATTTAGGATCATGGGAAAACTAAGCCACAAAGTGTAGGATTAGAGCAACTAGAGCAAACCCACTGAATCGATGGACTTGTTAAGTCAGTACTTGATTCCCGCGGTCAAATCCAGCTGAGAATGAAGAAAAGGATTTAGCTCTACATGTATCAAATATAGGGAGAACAAGAAAAAGTCTTTTGGAACTTTTAAGGTCTCATCAATATTATGAGACAAATTTTTGTGGATTATCACTCATTTTAGCATACAAGAAAGTTGATTATAGCCATGAAAGCTTATGCCATATAAAAGTTTTCTATCCTTTCTTGTTTTTTCTGCAATAGACCAATACGGCTATCCTCTTGGAAATAGAGCTACTTGAGACTTAACAGTCTTCTCTTAGGGTTTAGAACAGCAATGTTTACATTTCTCTGTAAATGTATTCATACATGTGGGACTCAGGTGATAAAAAGAATATCAACAGCTGAAGCCATCGAACTAACATCTCAACTGAACTTGCTCATGGCTAATTGTTAATTAATTAAATTCTTTCATCAGATCCAGTGGTAGATTACCACTAGAATCAATGACCATTTCCGCACTACAGTGTTAAAGTGCTGCTATTCCACTATCAACCTCCTATGGAATTCTGGGGTTTGTAGTTTAGGGAAGGGCACTTTGAATTCTCAGCCAAAGAGCTCTTTGGTCTCAGTAAACTACAAACCCAATAATTCCACAGGGCGTTGAAAGTGGAATAGCAGAATTTTAACACTGTAGTGCGGAAAGGCCCAATGAAGCAGGTTAGGTGCAATGAGTTAGCTACTGGATCTGATGGAAGAACTTAATTAACGATTAGTCAGAAGCAAGTTCATCTGAGATGGTCGCTCAATGGAGAGATAGAGAATGTGTCTTCATCTCACCTTATCTTCCACAGAGAGCCTCCTAGGAGTACATACACCACATTTACCATCATTTTGATAATTGTGCCACCTTGTTCTGCAAGTCTACTTCAGCAGAAGCCCGTTTTGTCAATTATCAGCAGGAGTTGCTGAGTAAGTCCTTGTACATCTCTTTCTACAGGAGCAAAGGTAGGAAGAAAGGGAGCAACCCAAACTCCCACCCTAGAATTCTCACAGGTACACTGCTGCCTACCAACCTTCCTGCCGAGCTGGTAGGAGCAAGCTTCCTTCCTTTCTTTCTGGTTTATTTAATCTAGCTTTACACCAAAACCAGCAATTCGGAACTCCTGATGCCCTTCCCGTAGCAAACTGAAATTATTTCTTTGAATACCACTTAAAGTCAACATCTTCCTAATTCTTGCCAGTATTTTCCTTACTTTTGAATTGTTTCATGACACCTTCCAGAAAGGGACCTATATCCCAGAATCCCCAGATTTTCCACTTCAGCTCCAGGGGAAAAACCACAGGTTTCTGGAACTCCTTTAGTGCTTCACACCTGAAAGAAAGGTCTGTTAACTCACCACTCCAAACAGCTAACCTACAGCTTGTATCTTCCCAGCTAATGGCCAGTGAAAAACTACATAGATGATGTAACATCATTATGCCCAGAGTCTCTTTGGTTCACTCCATCACCTTCCATACCTGAGAATCTTGGAAATCCTGAGCATTATAATGTAACAAGAAGGAAAACAGTTGGCTAGACAGCAAGAAGAAACAGAAGTAGAATTATTCCTTTAAGCATGATTTATGACTAGGAGTTTGGTGAATGAACAAGAGATCAGGTCTTGTGGAGGGGAGAAGGGGGGAGGGTTGAATTTGATTGGGATATCTATGCAAAGAACAGGTTGCTTACCTGTAACTGTGGTTCTTCGAGTGGTCATCTGTGCCATCATACACTAGGAGCCTTAGCGCCTGCGCGGTAGCGTTCGGAAACTTCTAGAGCTTGTTCGCTTGGCGGGAACCCCTCCCCCACGCCGGTACTGCGCATGCTCCTCCCGCCGAGCAACGGTCTCTCCTCAGTTCTGTCGTCCGCCGTAGAACCTACAGGGACCTGAGAAAGAGGGGAGGAAGGGCGGGTGTGTATGATGGCACAGATGACCACTCGAAGAACCACAGTTACAGGTAAGCAACCTGTTCTTCTTCTCGTGGTCTCTGTGCCTTCATACACTAGGAGACTGTGTAGCTTACCGGTCGGACGGCGGGTCAGGTCCTACAGCACGGAAGCCAACACCTCACGTCCAAACCGGGCATCTCTGCGCGACCGGCAGTCGAGCCTGTAGTGGCGCACGAAGGTCGATGGTTGGGACCAGGTCGCCACACGGCAGAGTTCATGCAGGTCAACTCCTCGCAGGAGGGCCGCAGAAGTAGCCACCGCTCTGGTGGAGTGAGCTCGAAGCAGGACTGGCGGAGGCTTCCTCGCGAGCTCATACGCCAGTTGAATAGTCCTCACCACCCATTTGGAGAAGCGCTGGGTGGACACTTTGAGGCCCTTCCGACGTCGCCCATAGCAAACGAAGAGATGCGGCGTCTGTCGGAAGGGAGCAGTCCTGTCCATGTAGAAGGCCACGGCCCGACGCACGTCCAGGGAGTGGAGAGACCGCTCCAACGGTGTCGTCGGGTTCGGGAAGAAGGCAGGCAGGATGATGTCCTGGTTGAGATGGAAACTGGACACCACCTTAGGCAGGAACGAGATATCAGGTCTCAGGACCACCTTGTCTCTGTGGAAGACTGTGAAGGGCTCATCGGATCGAAGAGCTGTGATCTCACCCGCTCGCCTCGCTGAGGTCACCGCTACCAAGAAGGCAGTTTTCATGGTCAGGAGCCTATCATCCGAGGTCGCCATCGGCTCGAAGGGCGGCTTTGTCAGCTGCGAGAGCACCAGCGAGAGGGACCACGGCGGTAGCGGCGGCGATACCGGCGGGTAGAGATGATGAAGTCCTTTCAGGAACCGCTTAACGGTATCGTTCCTGAAGAAGGCCGAGGCAGCCGACCGTGGTGGTTGGTATGCCACGATCGCGGAGAGATACACCTTCAGGGATGGAAACGCCAGCCCCTGTTGCCGGAGGTGCAGGAGGAAATGCAGGACGGTAGAGAGCCCCGCGGGCGATACCGGCTCACTCCTCTCGTTAGCGAAGGTCAGGAAGCGTCGCCACTTGTATTGATAGTTGCGACGGGTGGATTCCTTCCTGGCCGCGACGAGGACAGTACCGAGCACGGGATCGTCTAGTGCGATATCCTCCAGGCATGGAGGGCCAGGCGTGGCAGGTCCGGATGGAGGACTCGGCCGCCGGAGTGGGAGAGCAGGTCCGGTGTCGGTGGCAACCGGAGCAGGTCGTCTCGCGCGGCTTGTAGCAGGGGTGCGAACCAATGTTGCCTCGGCCAGTACGGGGCTACCAGGATCGCGTCGGCTCGGTCGGCGAGGATCTTCGATATCGTCCGGCCGAGCAGCGGGAACGGCGGGAACGCGTAGAGGAGTTCCCCGGTCCACGGAAACTGGAAAGCGTCCCCGATGGAGGTACGATCGTGGCCCGCTCTGGAACAGAATCGGCGACACTTCGCGTTTTCCCTGGTCGCGAAGAGGTCGATCGATGGTTCGCCAGCGGTCCCGAATCCTGAACGCCTCTCCGGAGAGAGACCATTCGTGATGGGATGAGGTGTCCCTGCTGAGGGCGTCTGCCGTGGTGCTCTCCTGCCCGGCCAGGTGAACCGCCACGGGATGCGTGTGCAGGCGAATGCACCATTCCCACAGGTCGAGCGCGATGTGGAGCAGGGTCGTGGAATGAGTCCCACCTTGTCTGTTGATGTAGCAGACGGCGGTGGTGTTGTCCGTCAAAATCAGGACCGTGCGCCCTGCCACGGCGTGGCGGAACGCCCGTAGGGGCTTTCCAGACGGCGAGCAGCTCCAGCGCGTTGATATGGAGAGCGGTCTCGTCGTCGGTCCATCTGTCGCGGACTCTGAGATCGCCGCAGTGGGCACCCCATCCATACAGGGAGGCGTCGGTCGTTACCGTCACCTTCGGTGTCGGCTGTTGGAAGGGCATCCCTGACATGAGTTTCGTCGCGACTGCCACCATCGGAGGGATGAGCGGACGTCTCCCGGCAGCTGCAGTCGGAGTGTCTGTTCGTCTCGCAGGGGGTCGAATATGCGGACGAACCAGTGTTGAAGAGGTCTCGCTCTCAGTCTGGCGGATAGTCACAGCGGTCGTCGCAGCCATGTAGCCCAAGAGCTGCTGGACGCTTCTCGCAGATAACGTCGGGGCCGTCCGAGCGTGAGGGCGGCCCGGATCAGGGTTTGGGCTCGAGACTCTGGTAGGTACGCCCTGGCGGAGGTCGAGTCGAGCGTCGCCCCGATGAAGTCCAAGATCCTCGCCGGCTCGAGGGGGGACTTCTTCGGATTCACCCGTAGACCAAGGCGGGTCAGGAGTGACAACGTCATGTGGACGTCGTGGTAAAGTCTCTGTTTGCAGGACGCCACCAACAGCCAATCGTCGAGGTAAGGGAAGACAGAAGCACCCTTCGTCCGCAGGAAGGATACCACCGGGGCCATGCACTTGGTGAAGCCCCTTTGGGCAGTCGAGAGTCCGAACGGCAGCACCTTGTATGGTAACAGGTGTCGTCGACTGCGAAGCGGAGGTACCGTCTGTGCTGCGGGCGAATGGCGATATGGAAGTATGCGTCTCGGAGATCGATGGAGGCGAACCAGTCCCCTCGATGTAGGAAGGGCAGGATCGACGGTATCGTGACCATCTTGAACCTTTTGGGGCGGATGTAGTAGTTCACCCCTCTGAGGTCTAGGATCGGCCGGAGGGTACCGTCGGCTTTCGGACCGTGAAGTACCTGGAGAAGAAGCCGGTGGTCTTGGCCTCTTGCGGGAGCTGCTCGATCGCCCCTTTCTGGAGGAGGGATTGGATCTCTTCCAGGAGGGCCGGACTCGACGGCGTGGAATAGTAAACGCCTCGAGGAGGATATCGAGAAACTCGATGGCGTAGCCAAGACGGACGATGGAAAGCACCCAAGAGTCCGTAGTGACACACTGCCACTCCGCGAGATGTCGAGCCAGAGTCGGTCGGTCTCCGAGCGCTGATGGTAGACTGAAGAGTGGGTATTGGTAGGTCCTGCCAGGCACGTCAAAACCGAGACTTTGTCTCGGAGGGGGGACTTCTTGGACGAAGCCGGGCGTCGTCTAACCGTGCGTCTGGCCGACGAGCCGGAGGCGGTCCCCGACTGTCCAGACTGGGCCGAACGCTGGAACGACGAAGTGGAAGATCGTCGCCAGGATGGGCGGAAGGCGGAGGTCCTGCGGGCTTGCGTGGCCGGCTGTAGCCCGATCTTCTTGGCGGTTAACCTCGCCTTCACGGATTTGCCAACGCTTCGTCGGTGGACGAATTGAATAGGCCCTCACCGTCGAAGGGGAGATCTTCAATCCTCCTTCTGGTGTCCTCCTGGATGTCGGCCGGCCGCAGCCAAGCATGGCGGCGGAGGCCGATGGATCCCGCCATGACCCGGGAGGCAATCTCCACTGCGTGCCTGGAGGAGGCCATCTGCTGCAGAGCGATGGAGATGGCCTCGTTGAAGATCACCGAGGAGGCTTGGCGGATGTCCTCTGGTACCGCCTCCATCGCCGGTTGAAGGCGATCGAGCACCTTTTTCAGGTATGCCGCGAGGCAAGCCTGAGTGTTGGACAGCCTGATCTGCAAGGAGGCGGCGGAATAGAACCGTCTTGCATATGCGTCCAATTTCTGCCTCTTTATCCGGCGGGGTGGTGTGCTGCCTGCCGGAGCCTTTCGTCTGTGCCGACTCGACCACCACAGAGTTCGGTGCAGGGTGGTTGAAGAGATAACCGGTGTTATCCTTCTGCCCCCTTTAGAGGTGTTCCAACCGCTGCGGTATCGGCTGCGCCGAGGCCGGCCTATCCCAGGCGGCCTTCACCAGTCTGGATATCCGGGGCAGGAGAGGCAGCGGGGCCGTGGCAGGTTGCTTCTCCTCGAAGACGGAGAAGGCTGGATCATCGTCCTCCGGCTCCGCATCGGCGATCTTGAGGCCGAGGGTAGTGGCCATGCGGAGCACATAGCAGAGAACTGGTGGACGTCCTCTGGAGCAGAATCTGGGATCGGATCCCCGAATCCCAGCGGAGGAGACTCCTGGGAGGCCGCCTCAGACACCTCCGACTCCGCACTCGAGTCGTACGACTCCGAGCTCGGTGCGTCCTCTCGCCGCTCGCTTTCCGGCTCCTTCGCAGTCGCCACAGGTGTTGCCTTCCTAGGCTTCTCCGCAGCCAGGACGGTGGTAGTGGCAGCGTCACGCTTGGGCTGGCTGACCACGGACTTCACCTTCTTAGTGGTGACAGAGGCAGTCTGGCAGGCTGAGGTTGTTAGCCCGCTCAGTCACCACCGACTCCGTAGGGCGCGTCGCCGTTGCCGTGACCCTAGGAGGTGGCGATATCGCCCGATATTGCGGTGAAGGCTCCCTCGCCCTATGATATCGAGGAGAGGGAGAGCGGCTGAAGGAGCGGCGGTCCGACGGAGATCGGCTTCGGTGGCGATGGTACCGAGCCTCGTCCCCTCTAGGCGAGCGCGATTCGCGCTGTCGACGAGGTGACCGGGACCTCCGGAAGGTCTCCCAGCGACTCGGGTCACGATGGTACCGATCCCGGTACGATGGTGAATGTGACCGAGAAGAGGCCGGGCGCTCTCTCCATTCAGATTCCCTCGCGTACCTGGCCACGTAGGACGCCGAGGTGTATCTGGAGGCAGCGAGCGAGGTTGTTCCTCTCAGTCTCCCTAGGAGGCGGCGAGGCCACCGGACGCTCCGAAGAGCGGGACCGGGACCTGAAGGAGGTCGAACGCCGCTCTGGAGAAGCAGAGGTCTCTCTTGCTGCAGGTCGGCCGACCTGCGACGGCTGGAAGGGCGGTGGTGCTCCTCCACCAGGGTTGGAGGGTCTGCCACAGGCGAGTCCGGGCGCTGTTGGGGAACGTCCTCGATCTCATCGTCCGAGAGATCGACGGACTCGCCTCGCCCTTTGGAAGGCTGCTGAGTAGGAGGAGGAGTAGGAGGTTGAACGTCCCCAGCCGGGGAGCGCTTCTTCTCCTTCTTCTTCTTCTTCTCCTTCTCCTTGCCCTTGCCTCCGTCCGGAGCAGGGCGCTTTTTAGCAGGCGTCTCCGTCAGGGGAGCCTCAGCCTTCCTCGCCGTCGAGGATCCTTTCGCTGACTTGGCAGCCGCCGACAGCTTCGGGATCCTCGGTAACGCCGAGATCGGCGTCTTCGCCGGTACCGAGCCCGATACCGACGAGGTGGACGGAACGGCAGCCGCCGATACCGTCGATGGCGTGGTCGTCTTCTTGTCGGCCATCTTGGAAGTGGAGGTCTCGTCTATCGCCCGCAGAGACTGTTCCCAACAATAAGACTTAAGTCTCGCGGACCGGTTGCGGAGAGTTTGGGGAGTAAAAACCCGGCAAATTGGGCAAGTCCGAATGTTGTGGGACTCACCCAAACAAAAAGACACTCCTTGTGGCCGTCGTTGAGGGCAACTTTGTGCCCGCAGGACACGCACTTCTTGAAGAGCGCGGACATAAGACGAAGAACGCCAAACTGCGAAATCCGAAAAAGACCAAAAGCCGAAGGGGGAGTCCGAAAGAGAGGTCAGAGACAGTCCAAAAAGTCCGTAAAACCGTGAAAACAGCAAGCCAAGCACGAAAGTGAGAGGAACAAACCAAAGAACCTTCCGTACGCGACGGCGGACGGAAAGAAATGAGGAGAGACCGTTGCTCGGCGGGAGGAGCATGCGCAGTACCGGCGTGGGGGAGGGGTTCCCGCCAAGCGAACAAGCTCTAGAAGTTTCCGAACGCTACCGCGCAGGCGCTAAAGCTCCTAGTGTATGAAGGCACAGAGACCACGAAGAAGAACTGAATAAAATAAAAATAAGAAAAAGAATATTGTTTCAAGATTGCATTTTTTGGAGTCATATGTGAAAGCTTACTTACCTTGTTAAATGTATGGAGAAAGAAGTATGTTAAAATATGGATGCTGTGAAGTGGATGATCAAATTTAAGATGAAGATAAAAGATAAAAATGACAAATATGGTATGAATTTAGGATGATAAATAGATTGGGTTACAAATTCTGTAACGTGTATAGATTATAAAATGGTTTCATGGTAATAGTCTTTAGAATATGAAATCCTCTGGATATATTTAGGACATGGGCAGGTGTGGAACTATTAACTAGTGAAAATAACAAGTTAGTAAAAATCAGTTGTATTATTATTTAGGAGTATTGAAGTTATTTACAAGATATTTCTTTAATTATGCAAGTTTGTTCTAATATAAAGGAAACAGAAGTTCAAAGAAGGAATATGGATATGGTGTTATGCATGTTAACAAAAACAGGTATCTTTTACTCTTTTTAGAAAGTGTGAGTTAAGAGAAAGGTGAAGAGAAAAAGTTTATATTTCTTATTTTTCATAACAGGCTAGGAATGAGGAATATGCTAGATTCTGTCTAAAGGAAGGGGGAAGTCAATTTTTTGTTTTTTTGTTTTCCTTTTTTCTCAGTACACTTTAATTTATAAGTTAATCCATGGGTATCTTTGTGTGCTTAGATTTTTCTTCTTTCTTTTTTCCTCTTTTTTCTTTGTATATATACTTCTTTGTTTTAGAAAATACTAGTAAAATTTAATTTAAAAAATAAATACTAGAGGATCTGATGCTCTGAAGCCACCTGGAGAGCCACAGTCTTTCCTGTTAGCCACCCTTTCTTTGACACAGTCATGATCCATGAAGAGAAATAAGTGGGATCTGCTTACCTCTGCAATATGCTTTTAATATCCTAGGGAGGAAAAAAAAAGAAAGGGAGAAACACTTTTGACAACTTGCTCACAGTGTAAGTGAAAACATGGATGCTACACTGTTCTACAATAGTTGCTGAATTGGAATGAAACACTAAACAAAATTGCAACTGCTGGAATGTGATAAGAGCGCTGCCCCTGTAAACAGCCAAAGGGAGAGAAGCCATTCCTAAAACAGGATGGTCAACTTATGCTACTAATGCTGGGAGGAAGCCCCCCCACCAACACTCATATACTCTGAGCCTGAGAGTGTGACTTCCCACTCAGTGTTTAAGAAAGCCTGAGACACTTTCAGTGCAATCTTCTGCATGTTTGCTGCACACTGAAGTCCCACTATGTTCAGTGGGCTGCAGGTGTAAAATGACAACCTCAGTCAGTAAGTGCCATTTTGTAAAGGTCCATCTCATTTTGTTTCATGCATGGGCAAGACGACCATGGGTGGACAGAAAGCAAATGAGGATCTACTGGTAGACTGCTAAGTGATTTATAGTAGATAAGGATCTATGCAGATAAGGCAAGGATTTCTGATTGCAATTATGTAAGGATAACAATAACTGAAAAGAACTCCTGGCTGGGTGGGGTGCGGGGTGACCAGTAATGCATTTTTGTGTGAAAAGTCTTGTCAGTTTATTTTTGGCTCGGATCACAAATTTCTGGGTTAAGCTTGTGCAAATCTATTCCTTCACTGTTAACATATGTCCACTCACCTGATTAACTATGCACTTGGTTTCAACTGCTGGAACTGACGGTTCTAGTAAAAACGTCAAAGGAGATCCTTCAACACAGCAGGCCCCTAAGGATGACCTCACCTGCAGGAGCTCAGCTCTCAAAAAGAATCCAACAGCACGTAGGACTAGATCAGGCCAATCTGCTATAAATTGTCCTATGCCATTGAAGTGCTCCAGTGTGTTAACATACCTGTCCTTCACATCTTGTATAGCTGAAGGAGGCACATAAAGGTCAGGAGACCACCTTTCCTCTTACCTGCAGAAATTGACCTGCTGGCTGAAGACACTTCTGCTCCATCTCCTGGATGGTATTTGCAAGACAAGAGAGTTTCTCTGAGAGTTTGGCCACGTGCTCATCCCTTTTCCTTCCAATTTCCTTCTCTACCTCTTCGATCTGAGCCAGCAGGCACTTCTCTTGTACATTCAGAAACTCGTGAAGTTGTTTGAACTCCAACACTGTCTTTTCCCTATCTGCTTTTGTCTGCTTCTGCAATGCATACATTTAAAGAGAAGAAAAGTGGGTCAATATCAGGAATACCATCAATTACTGCAATTAATTTCAAGAAGGACACTAGGAGAAATTCACAGTTCTGCTCTGTTCAAACATATCCTCAAACTTTTCATAGACGAAAAGCGGGACATGTATAGGCCAAGCAACATCAGAACATGGCGAAGATGGAAAGCTACTAACGAGGAAGAGCAAAGAGGCTAGGAGAGGCTGCAGCAGTTTCCTTTTGCCTGAGCCTACTGGGAAGGGCAAGATTCTGCCCCTGCACTCCTCTTCTCCCGCTGATGAGTGAGTTGAGTGCAAACTACATCTGCACATTGAACTCAGTTAGCAGCAGCTGAAGTAAACTGAGCCCAAAGGGGGAACACAGGAGGAAAGATAAATTGGGACACTTTAAAAGCAGCTTAAAAAGTTAGAAGACAGAGGAGTTAATTAGGACTGTTTCTGTTGAACAGTCCAATTTTGTTTTAGGCCTGATTATGGGAGGGAAACAACTGTGTTTGTCCTTTTGGGTGGCTAATGCTGAAAATGGATAAAACCATGCTCTGATGGTTTTACTGGCAACATATATTAATTTGCAGATATGTTTAACTGGCATAAAATAGAAATCATATAAATATAAGGCCATGTGGAGGAGGAAATTTGACTGGAAAAACAGGTCATAGATGATCCCTGAGCATGGCTGAATCTGACCTAAGGGTGCTTTCAGGGAAAACAAAAGGCATCTCCAAGAAGAGCAAAACACTCCTGTGGTTTGCATATCTTGTGGAAGACAAAGCCATAAAACCAGCTACCAACTTAATCTGACACCCATTTGCTGGAAACTTCAAAACAAACAGCTTTGCTTGGTTGATAATGCTGGTTCAGGAAAACAGGAAGATTTCAAACAAATCCATAACTGCATCATCCTCACAGCTATGATCCTTTTCCTGATCTCTGATCACACTGCCATCAAAATCTTTTGCCATCCACATGTTAAAAATCACCAACTATTTCCTTTAGACATCAACAACCACTAATCCATCCTCTCACTTTTGTCCACCCTGGAAATCCTTTGTTGTCCAACCAGAAAGTCACACCTCCAGAGCACATTTTGGGGTATAAAAGGAGTGTGATTTTGGGTCCTCCACACAGCACTTTAATTTTAGGGGACCTCCTTGTCAGTTTGCTTGGGCAGCAGCCCAAGCCACATCACCATCTATCTACTTCTATCTGGATGGTAACTATTACCTAAAAGTCCCTTTCTATTCCTCTAAATCTTTCTCCCTTTATTTCAAGTTAGCCTTGTGTGATCGCTCGTGTGTGTTTGTGTGTGTGTGTGTGTGTGTGCATGTATATTCCCCCCAATAAAACACTTTTAAATTGTACTATAAGTTTTCTGACTGGTTTGTTTAGCAGTTCCTTGTAAACATACATGGAAAGATATTATAGTTATGCTCCTCCTCGCAGGCCTCCTTGAGTTAATTAATTCCCCATTTTTACATTTATTTGCAGGTTCTGATATAGGACTTCACAGGATCCCATGGTTTTGAGGTAACAAGAGAATGTTTGTCTTGGATTTTGCAGTGGCCTGTAACATGGAACATGTTAGGATTGTCTGGTTGGAGTGAGCCTGTGAAGCATTGTGTTCTATTGGCTCCAGTCTTGTCAGGTAAACTGAAGGTGAAAGCTGATAAGACAGAGGCTCTGTGGATTGGTGGTTCTCAGGTTCAGGAAATGGGTAAATTGTTGGGGAATTGAGAGATTTTTAGTTATGAGCAGGGTAATTTATAATGCACAGGCAGAAGTTGAACAAATTTCCAGTCCCTTTTTTATCATTTCTACCCCAGACACACTTAATCTAGCTCAAAATAAACACAGTATGATTAAAAATATGTAAAAAGGATTTACTCACATAATCTTGTGCATGGTTTAGACAGGTTCAAATTCTTGAAGAAAGGTAAGAAGAAAAATAAGAATTCACATGCTTACAGGAAAGCATGCTTGCCAGAGGATTGGAGACCACACGCTTGCAAGGAAACCGAAGAACAAAAACAGGGAAGAGGAAGAGAACATGCAAGGGGAAGTGGGTGTTGACCAAACGACATGAAGTTTACTTTTAGGCGGTCCCTCATGCCTACAATAAACATGCAAACTAACTAGCCAGTTAATTAAAGCATGCAAAGGTTGCCCACTCCCAAAATAAACAACCTGTTTAGGATAGAGTTGCACTTCCTGTGAAGGAGCAGGTGCCTAACTTGGGAGAAGAACAGGTTGCTTACCTGTAACTGTGGTTCTTCGAGTGGTCATCTGTGCCATCATACACTAGGAGCTTTAGCGCCTGCGCGGTAGCGTTCGGAAACTTCTAGAGCTTGTTCGCTTGGCGGGAACCCCTCCCCCACGCCGGTACTGCGCATGCTCCTCCCGCCGAGCAACGGTCTCTCCTCAGTTCTGTCGTCCGCCGTAGAACCTACAGGGACCTGAGAAAGAGGGGAGGAAGGGCGGGTGTGATGATGACACAGATGACCACTCGAAGAACCACAGTTACAGGTAAGCAACCTGTTCTTCTTCTTCGTGGTCTCTGTGCCTTCATACACTAGGAGACTGTGTAGCTTACCGGTCGGACGGCGGGTCAGGTCCTACAGCACGGAAGCCAACACCTCACGTCCAAACCGGGCATCTCTGCGCGACCGGCAGTCGAGCCTGTAGTGGCGCACGAAGGTCGATGGTTGGGACCAGGTCGCCACACGGCAGAGTTCATGCAGGTCAACTCCTCGCAGGAGGGCCGCAGAAGTAGCCACCGCTCTGGTGGAGTGGGCTCGAAGCAGGACTGGCGGAGGCTTCCTCGCGAGCTCATACGCCAGTTGAATAGTCCTCACCACCCATTTGGAGAAGCGCTGGGTGGACACTTTGAGGCCCTTCCGACGTCGCCCATAGCAAACGAAGAGATGCGGCGTCTGTCGGAAGGAAGCAGTCCTGTCCATGTAGAAGGCCACGGCCCGACGCACGTCCAGGGAGTGGAGGGACCGCTCCAACGGTGTCGTCGGGTTCGGGAAGAAGGCAGGCAGGATGATGTCCTGGTTGAGATGGAAACTGGACACCACCTTAGGCAGGAACGAGATGTCAGGTCTCAGGACCACCTTGTCTCTGTGGAAGACCGTGAAGGGCTCATCGGATCGAAGAGCTGTGATCTCACCCGCTCGCCTCGCTGAGGTCACCGCTACCAGGAAGGCAGTTTTCATGGTCAGGAGCCTGTCATCCGAGGTCGCCATCGGCTCGAAGGGCGGCTTTGTCAGCTGCGAGAGCACCAGCGAGAGGGACCACGGCGGTAGCGGCGGCGATACCGGCGGGTAGAGATGATGAAGTCCTTTCAGGAACCGCTTAACGGTATCGTTCCTGAAGAAGGCCGAGGCAGCCGATCGTGGCGGTTGGTATGCCACGATCGCGGAGAGATAAACCTTCAGGGATGGAAACGCCAGCCCCTGTTGCCGGAGGTGCAGGAGGAAATGCAGGACGGTAGAGAGCCCCGGGGCGATACCGGCTCACTCTTCTCGTTAGCGAAGGTCAGGAAGCGTCGCCATTTATATTGATAGTTGCGACGGGTGGATTCCTTCCTGGCCGCGACGAGGACAGTACCGAGCACGGGATCGGCTAATGCGATATCCTCCAGGCATGGAGGGCCAGGCGTGGCAGGTCCGGATGGAGGACTCAGCCGCCGGAGTGGGAAGCAGGTCCGGTGTCGGTGGCAACCGGAGCAGGTCGTCTCGTGCGGCTTGTAGCAGGGGTGCGAACCAATGTTCCTCGGCCAGTACGGGGTTACCAGGATCGCGTCGGCCCGGTCGGCGAGGATCTTCGATATCGTCCGGCCGAGCAGCGGGAACGGCGGGAACGCGTAGAGGAGTTCCCCGGTCCACGGAAACTGGAAGCGTCCCCGATGGAGGCACGATCGTGGCCCGCTCTGGAACAGAATCGGCGACACTTCGCGTTTTCCCTGGTCGCGAAGAGGTCGATCGATGGTTCGCCCCAGCGGTCCCAATAGTCTGAACGCCTCTCCGGAGAGAGACCATTCGTGATGGGATGAGGTGTCCCTGCTGAGGGCGTCTGCCGTGGTGTTCTCCTGCCCGGCCAGGTGAACTGCCACGGGGTGGGGTGTGCAGGCGAATGCACCATTCCCACAAGTCGAGTGCAATGTTGAGCAAGGTTGTGGAGTAGTCCCTCCTTGTCTGTTGATGTAACAGACGGCGGTGGTATTGTCCGTCAGAACCAGGACCGTCCGCCCCGCTACGACGTGGCGGAACGCCCGTAGCGTTTTCAAGACGGCGAGTAGCTCCAGCGCGTTGATATGGAGAGCGGTCTCGTCGTCGGTCCATCTGTCGCGGACTCTGAGATCGCCGCAGTGGGCACCCCATCCATACAGGGAGGCGTCGGTCGTTACCGTCACCCTCGGTGTCGGCTGTTGGAAAGGCATCCCTGACATGAGATTGCTTTGCGACTGCCACCATCGGAGGGATGAGCGGACGTCTTCCGGCAGCTGCAGTCGGAGAGTCTTTTCGTCTCGCAGGGGGTCGAATGCGGACGAACCAGTGTTGAAGAGGTCTCGCTCTCAGCCTGGGGGAGATATGTCACAGCGGTTGTCGCAGCCATGTAGCCCAAGAGCTGCTGGACGCTTCTCGCAGATAACGTTGGGGCCGTACGCGCGTGAGCGGCACCCCGGGGATCAGGGTTTGGGCTCGAGACTCTGGTAGGTACGCCCTGGCGGAGGTTGAGTCGAGCGTCGCCCCGATGAAGTCCAAGATCCTCGCCGGCTCGAGGTGGGACTTCTTCGGATTCACCCGTAGACCAAGGCGGGTCAGGAGTGACAACGTCATGTGGACGTCGTGGAAAGTCTCTGTTTGCAGGACGCCACCAACAGCCAATCGTCGAGGTAAGGGAAGACAGAAGCACCCTTCGTCCGCAGGAAGGATACCACCGGGGCCATGCACTTGGTGAAGACCCTTGGGGCAGTCGAGAGTCCGAACGGCAGCACCTTGTACTGGTAACAGGTGTCGTCGACTGCGAAGCGGAGGTACCGTCTGTGCTGCGGGCGAATGGCGATATGGAAGTATGCGTCTCGGAGATCGATGGAGGCGAACCAGTCCCCTCGATGTAGGAAGGGCAGGATCGACGGTATCGTGACCATCTTGAACCTTTTGGGGCGGATGTAGTAGTTCACCCCTCTGAGGTCTAGGATCGGCCGGAGGGTACCGTCGGCTTTCGGTACCGTGAAGTACCTGGAGAAGAAGCCGGTGGTCTTGGCCTCTTGCGGGAGCTGCTCGATCGCCCCTTTCTGGAGGAGGGATTGGATCTCTTCCAGGAGGGCCGGACTCGACGGCGTGGAGTAGTAAACGCCTCGAGGAGGAATATCGAGAAACTCAATGGCGTAGCCAAGACGGACGATGGAAAGCACCCAAGAGTCCGTAGTGACACACTGCCACTCCGCGAGATGTCGAGCAAGAGTCGGTCGGTCTCCGAGCGCTGATGGTAGGCTGAAGAGTGGGTATTGGTAGGTCCTGCCAGGCACGTCAAAACCGAGACTTTGTCTCGGAGGAGGACTTCTTGGACGAAGTCGGGCGTCGCCTAATCGTGCGTCTGGCCGATGAGCCGGAGGACGGTCTCGACTGTCCAGACTGGGCCGAACGCTGGAACGACGAGGTGGAAGATCGTCGCCAGGATGGGCGGAAGGTGGAGGTCCTGCGGGCTTGCGTGGCCGGCTGTAGCCCGATCTTCTTGGCGGTCAGCCTCGCCTTAACTAGATTGTCCAAAGCTTCGTCTGTGGACGAATTGAATAGGCCCTCACCATCGAAGGGGAGATCTTCAATCCTCCTTCTGGTGTCCTCCTGGATGTCGGCCGGTCGCAGCCAAGCATGGCGGCGCAGGCCGACGGATCCCGCCATGACCCGGGAGGCAATCTCCACTGCGTGCCTGGAGGAGGCCATCTGCTGCCGAGCGATGGAGATGGCCTCGTTGAAGATCACGGAGGACGCTTGGCGGATGTCCTCCGGTACCGCTTCCATCGCCGGTTGCAGGCGATCGAGCACCTTTTTCAGGTATGCCGCGAGGCAAGCCTGAGTGTTGGACAGCCTAATCTGCAAGGAGGCGGCGGAATAGAACCTTCTTGCATAGGCGTCCAAATTCCTGCCCTCTTGTCCGGCGGGGTGGTGTGTTGCCTGCCGGAGCCTTTTGTCTGTGCCGACTCAACCACCACAGAGTTCGGTGCAGGGTGATTAAAGAGATAACCGGCGTTATCCTTCTGCACCCTGTAGAGGTGTTCCAACCGCTGCGGTATCGGCTGAGCCGAGGCCGGCCTATCCCAGGTGGCTTTCACCAGTCTGGATACCCGGGGCAGGAGAGGCAGCGGGGCCGTGGAAGGTCGCTTCTCCTCGAAGACGGAGAAGGCTGGATCGTCGTCCTCCGGCTCCGCATCGGCGATCTTAAGGCCGAGGGTAGTAGCCATGCGGAGCAGCATCGCAGAGAACTGGTGGACGTCCTCTGGAGCAGAATCTGGATCGGTTCCCCCAATCCCAGCGGAGGAGACTCCTGGGGGGCCGCCTCAGACACCTCTGATTCCGCACTCGAGTCGTACGACTCTGAGGTCGGTGAGTCCTCTCGCCGCTCGCTTTCCGGCTCCTTCGAAGTCGCCACAGGTGTTGCCTTCCTAGGCTTCTCTGCAGCCGGGGCGGTGGTAGCAGCAGCGTCCCGCTTGGGCTGGCTGACTACCGACTTCACCTTCTTAGTGGTGACAGGGGTAGTCTGGCAGGCTGACGTCGTCGTAGCCCGCTCAGTCACCACCGACTCCGTAGGGCGCGTCGCCGTTGCCGTGACCCTAGGAGGTGGCGATATCGCCCGATACCGAGGTGAAGGCTCCCTCGCCCTATGATATCGAGGAGAGGGAGAGCGGCTGAAGGAGCGGCGGTCCGACGGAGATCGGCTTCGGCGTCGATGGTACCAGCCTCGTCCCCTCTAGGCGAGCGCGATTCGCGCTGTCGACGAGGTGACCGGGACCTCCGGAAGGTCTCCGCGACTCGGGCCACGATGGTACCGATCCCGGTACGATGGCGAATGTGACCGATAGGAGGCCGGGCGCTCTCTCCATTCAGATTCCCTCGCGTACCTGGCCACGTAGGATGCCGAGGTGTATCTGAGGCAGACGAGCGAGGTTGTTCCTCTCTTGTCTCCCTAGGAGGCGGCGAGGCCACCGGACGCTCAGAAGAGCGGGACCGGGACCGGAAGGAGGTCGAACGCCGCTCCGGAGAAGCAGAGGGCTCTCTCTGCTGCAGGTCGGCCGACCTGCGACGGCTAGGAGGGCGGTGGCGCTCCTCCACCAGGGTTGGAGGGTCTGCCACAGGCGAGTCCGGGCGCTGTTGGGGAACGTCCTCGATCTCATCCTCCGAGAATCGACGGACTCGCCTCGCCCTTTGGAAGGCTGCTGAGTAGGAGGAGGAGTAGGAGGTTAACGTCCCCAGCCGGGGAGCGCTTCTTCTCCTCTTCTTCTTCTTCTTCTTCTTCTCCTTCTCCTTGCCCTTGCCTCCGTCCGGAGCAGGGCGCTTTTTAGCAGGCGTCTCCGTCAGGGGAGCCTCAGCCTTCCCTCGCCGTCGAGGATCCTTTTGCTGACTTGGCAGCCGCCGACAGCTTCGGGATCCTCGGTAACGCCGAGATCGGCGTTTCCCCCGGTACCGAGCCCGATACCGACGAGGTGGACGGAACGGCAGCCGCTGATACCGTCGATGGCGTGGTCGTCTTCTTGTCGGCCATCTTGGAAGTGGAGGTCTCGTCTATCGCCCGCAGAGACTGTTCCCAACAATAAGACTTGAGTCTCACGGAGCGGTTGCGGAGAGTTTGGGGAGAAATCCCGGCAAATTGGGCAAGTCCGGATGTTGTGGGACTCACCCAAACAGAAGAGACACTCCTTGTGGCTGTCGTTGAGGGCAACCTTGCGCCCGCAGGACACGCACTTCTTAAAGAGCGCGGACATAAGACGAAGAACGCCAAACAGCGAAAATCCGAAAAGCCAAAACCGAAGGGGAAGTCCGAAAGAGAGGTCAGAGACAGTCCAAAATCCGTAAAACCGTGAAAACAGCAAGCCAAGCACAAAAGTGAGAGGAACAAACTAAAGAACCTTCCGTACGCGACGGCGGACGAGAAAGAACTGAGGAGAGACCGTTGCTCGGCGGGAGGAGCATGCGCAGTACCGGCGTGGGGGAGGGGTTCCCGCCAAGCGAACAAGCTCTAGAAGTTTCCGAACGCTACCGCGCAGGCGCTAAAGCTCCTAGTGTATGAAGGCACAGAGACCACGAAGAAGAACTATTAGATCCATTCCTGTCATTGTGGGGGCCAAACAGATTTTGTGACTCAGAATGCTTGGCATCAGCTTTAACTGGTTTGCCAGCTATGGCTTTGTGCGCTAGCTATGGACAGAGACAATATAGCCACAGTGGTATTCCAGTAGTGGCAATTTCTCAATTATGCACTCTACGTGGGGCTGCCTTTGAAGAAGACTCAGAAGTTACAGCTAGTGCAAAATGCAAACAGCTAGACTCGCTGTCTGGAACACCACATAGATAGCATATCATGCCAGTCTTAAAAGAATTGCACTGGCTGACAGTATGTTTCTGGTCTGAATTCAGGGTACTGGTGATGACATTTAAAGCCCTAATCACTTGGGACTTTGATATTGGAGGGAACATATTCAGTTTTCCCAGATAATGCCAATCCTTTTCACTTCTCCAAAATGGCTACTTACAAGCAGGGCTTGGCTTTCTCTCTCTGTCATTGCTTTACACGTACAAATTTCCTCTTGCAACTTCTTCAGACTCTGCAGACAACTTGCAATCTTTTCCTAAGAAGAAAACAATTTGGTTCTTTTTTCCAAGTGTAGCCCAGTAGTGTAAATGAGCCAGAGTTCACATCATTAAAGTCCCAAGATCATGGTATTTTCTGCCGCCGACAGTTCCCTCTGACTATATAGTTTTATTAATTAATTAATTAATTATAATATTTCTATCCCATCCTTTATCAAAAGATCTCAGGGCAGCATAACAAGTAAAATTAATGTAATAAGGTACAATAAGTAAAAATTAATTTTAAAAAATTTAAATAGACTGAAAACAGGCACTGGCTTAGCTCCAAACCCAACAGTAGTTGGAGGAGAAATTGATTTTCCTGGTAAAAATGGTTTGCCTTGATACCATCCAAAGTAATATGGGCTGCTTGGTCTTAAGTCAGGATCCACTAGCTTTAAGTAAGACCTGTTCCTGGTGGAAATGAAAATGGTTAAAATGTTTTTATTTAATCTAGATCAGCACTGATGGCTGCAACACTTAGATTCCCCTTCTAACTATTGCTATCAGGATTGTCACATTGAGGGCCTGAGATCAAGATTTAATGCTATGTACGACAGCAGGGCAGGGGATAAAATGCTAAAAATGGGGTTTGGAGGGTAAGTCTGCTTCCAGATTTTAGTATACACAGGAGACTAGGCTGGCTTCCCCTCTGCTCTCTTTCTGCTCACAAGTTAAGATAGGACTTTCCAAATGGTGTGTCACGACACGCTAGTGTGTCACCTGAAGTGTGTAGGTGTGTCACCTTCCTGGGCTGAGAACACCCCCCTCCTGAGCCTTGGAAATGTATGTTATTATTTATAAGTCATATATTTTTAAAACTACAAATGAAAACTTTTCATAAAATATGCTGTGTACCCATTCATTTCATTATTACAATTTATATATGTGCCTGTATCTCTTATAAAGTTAGTTTAACCTCCGCTTTACTAGTAAAACTGAATTACTGTCGCGAAATACTGCATGTCTAAAAAGTGTGTTACCAACATGACAAATTTTGGAATGCTCTGAGTGAAGACTTTTTTATTTAAATAAACTTTTGACAAATATCTGATTGTGCAGAAAGGTATTTTAATGGGATATGTGCTTTGATTCTTTCATTCTCATGGGGTTTTTTTAATGCTTGATTACTGTTTTAAGTTAGCTATGCTTTAATTGTTGTTGTTTATTGCCTTCAAGTTGACTTCAATATACAGTGACCATGTTATTAACAGCCCCGCTCAGGTCTTGGCAAACTTGGCAAACTGTGGCTTCCTTGATCAAGTCTCTTATCCTACTGCCTTCTCCCTTACCAAGCATTAGCATCTTTCCCAGAGAGTGACATTGTCTCATGATGTGTCTACTAAATATGACAGCATCATTTTGATCATTTTGCTTCTAGGGAAGATTCATTTTCTTTCATTTATTTGTCTTTTTGGCAATCCATGGTATCAGCAGAACTCTTTTCCAGCTCCATATTTCAAATGATGTGTTTTAATATGTTGCTTATTTCATTGTTTTTCTAAATTATTATTATTATTAATACTACTACTACTACTACTATTATGAAGCTGTGATTTGTTTATGGTGTGAACATCCCTAGGTTCCACGTTGGGAGAAATAAATAAACAAACAGATTAGAGTGTAGTGATTTGAGGGCTGGACTATGACCCTGGAAAACAGGATTCGAATCCCCCTCAGCCATGGAAAAACCACTGGGTGACATTAGGCAAGTCACACTCTCTCAGCCACAGAGGAAAGCAAAGGCAAACCCCTTCTGAAAAAAATCTTGCCATGAAAACCCTCGCCTCAGAAAGGACTTGAAGGCCTATACCGTTAACTACTATCTCTGTGAATAATGAACACATGGAAATGAAGTCAGGGTTTTACTGCAGTGCCCAAATGGCAGATATTGTAGTAACTTTTGAGAGCGCTAAACAGCCCTTGTAAGGATACGTATGCTTTAGCCTCCCCCGGCAACTCCTGTTGTGATTTCTCCTTTCTTTCTTTTGCTCTTCCCCTTTATCTGAAATATTTGTTGTTGTTGTGTGCCTTCAAGTCGTTTCTGATTTATGGGGACCCTAAGCCAAACCAGTCACAGGGTTTTCTGAGGTTAAGAGGGTATGTCTCACACTTAAACCACTAGACTACATTGTCTCTTGAAACATTTACTCTGCAATTTTCTTACAGTCAGGTGTTAGAATGAAGGTGGGAATCAGGCAACCCAGGCCTTCAGGTGTTGTTAGCCCTCCTCCCCATTGGCTATGTTGGCCAAGCCTGCTGGGAGTTGCAGTTCCAACATCAGGAGGGCCACACAAGTCCCACCCCAGTATTAGACAGTCTAAAGACACATTTTAGATTCTTAACCTAACAGCCCCAGATGCTTTTCATTCTTCCCGACACTTTTGAGGTGTGGATCACCTGCTGGTCTTAAACTGACCCGTAAGAACTTCTAATGGGGCTCCTCCCCACCTTGCCACCCTTTCCTTGTTCGCAGAGGGAGCCATTTTGGACACTCAAAGGCTGGCTGTGGGAAATCTGAGGTTTCCATTTCTGTATATGATTACTAGTAAAGTCAGTATTCGAATAGTTCATTTTGGGACCAAGGTGTTCTAAAATTAAACTGCTTTTAGATTTACTACAAGCAGCACCTTTGGCAACATGTGCCATTATGGAGCGTAATTCCCATTCTGAGAGCTCTAGTGCCACATCAGACTACAGATCCCGGACTCCATAGGACGCTGCCATGGCAGTTGAAGTGGAATCATAGCGCTATACCCGGGATATTTCATTCCACTCAGTTTCCACTTCCTCCCCCTCAGCCAAAATCTTGCAGCAGAGGCTAGGCTCCATCTTCAACATCACTCTGCTGGTGTCTTCCGCTGTTAGGGCTTTCCCTCCATTATGAATCCTAATAGGGCTCCTCCCCGCTTAGTTACCTTCTGCTTGTTGACAGAGGGAGCCATTTTGGACACCCAAAAGCTGGCTGTGGGAGGTCTTAGGTCTCCTTTTCTGCATATGATTGCTAGCAAACTTACCATTCCTTAGAATAATGGGACTGTAGAGGCTACCAAGAAACACCATTAGGCCGTGCAAACAGTGTCTACTTACCCTGTAGTCATGGGGAGCCTCTTCCAGAGGAATCACCTCATGGCCTCTGTGCTCCTTGGCTCGGTCACACACGAGACAGATGAGCACTTCATCATCTTTACAGAAAAGTCTCAGGGGCTCCTGGTGCTTCCTGCAGACTCTCCTCTCTTCTTCACTGTCCCCTCCCCTCCTGCAGCCTCCGGGCTATTTCCACCACACGGGCCCAAAGCTGTCGATTTGTAATGAGGGTCTCTTGTCGAAAGAGTTTTCTGCACTGGGGGCAGCCAGCTTCTGTCCCGGCAATCTGCAGCTCTGGCTCAGGCAGCTTCGGCAGAAATTGTGTCCCACATTCTGCAATGGTGACCGGGTTGTTGAAATAATCCAGGCAGATGGGACAAATAAGTTCGGCACAGAGATCCTGGGCAGCAACAGCACCTCCAGCAGCCATGGCTACCTCACGAACCAAGAACAAGGGAGCAGCAGAGGCAGTTTCGCTTTCAAGCAAACTGGGTGTTTCCCTTGCTGGAAATGACTGGCAATCTCTGCTGATAGGAAATTGGCAGCCGGTCAAAAAGTTGAACTGAATCTCTTGATAAAGACGCTTGTGGGTGTGTTTTCGTTGTTTTGTTTTAAACAGGCATGAGTATTATTGTAATTATAATTGCTGTCTCATTTTAAAAAATTAAAAAATAATATGAAATGTGGATGGAAGCAAACTGTCATTCCAGCTCTTGAATACTTTAAAAAAGGAAGAAAGCAAATACTTCGAAAACACACCTTGTGTACACACCTAGCTGCAAATCATAATGTCCAGCACCCTCCCTCCCCACCCGATTACATAAGAATATGTGGCGTTTGTGCCGGCAAAGGGCATGGGCTAGTCATGAGCTTAGTATAGCTAGTAGGGATGATATTCTAAACATATGCCCTCTAACATTTCACAGATGAAAACCAGGAAACTTGCGGGCAAACAACATCAGAGTGTGGTCAAGATGGTAGAAGTTATTAACGAGGAAGAACACAAAAGCTAAGATAGGAGGCAGCAGTTTGCTTTTAACTTTTAACCAGCCTTCCACATTTGCAGGGGTTAGGGGTGCAGAAGCCCCACTGAAGTGGAAAAATTGCAAATAGTAATAGCAATAGCATTTCTATACCACTTTATAGTGCCAAGCACTCTCTAAGCGGTTTACAATGTATTTTTAGCTAATTGCCCCCAACAAGCTGGGTACTCATTTTACAGACAGATGGAAGGATGGAAGGCTGAGTCAACCTGGAGCCCTGCAGGATCGAACTCACAACCTTGTGGCTGCAGTGCCAGCATTTAATCATTGCGCCACCAGTGTGTCTGTCTGTTGATCAGTCTCTGGGAAGGGGTGTTACCCTGTTTTCTGAGAACTCCACCAATTTGCGTATGATACAAGGGCTTCCTCTGAAAAGGATTCCCAAAAGCTGTCAAAATTGTCTCTTGTGGGGAAAAATTAGCTCTGCACTGCTTTAGACCTGCAAAGAGGTCAGGGCAATTAAGGATTGTTCAAATAACCAAAACATAATACTCAAAGATGGGGAAATTAACTTGCGCACTCTCTTAAGCTAGCAAGAGGCAGGGTAACTTAGCAAGGATCTTGCAACCCAATGTATACCAGGTAAGGTCCAGTCAAAATCACACCATTTGCTCAAATCTAAGTATTTTATTAACATAAATGTAAAGTCCCTACAATAACTCAGCTACACTCACTATAACAAGTATGAAAAGTTAAAGTTCTTACAATCACTCAACTTCACACACACTGCAAGCATACAAGACTATAAAGTTAGAAAAAGATGAAAATTAAGAAAGAGAGAGAAACAGAAAGGATTTGATGACATACGATACCAATCCAGAATCCTTCAGCTGGGAGAAAAGATGATGATCTCAGCAACTCTGGTAAAGGCTGAGGGGAGCCCATTGTGTTGTAAATTTAAGCTGGTTACCATCAACATTGTTTTTGCAGCTCTGAGAGAATTTCTCACTTAAAATGCATCTTTTAAACTTCCGAGAAAGAACTCAGAGAGACTCTCAAAAAGAACTCCAAAAGGCTCCCAAAAAGAACTCCAAAACAGAACTCCGAAAGAAAAAGGAACTGTGTCTAGATATATATATTGTGAACCATGCCTGGAGAAGCCAAATGTTTCCATCTTTTTATGAAGATGGATCCTTTTCTTTTTAGTTCAAAGAAATTCAAAGAAACTACAACCAAAACATCCTCGTTTCCTGTAAGATAGTATCTCTCTCCAGAGATTGCAAGCATGCGTTAGGTGTCAGATTCCAGGCTGCTTCAAAGGTCCAGGCAAACAGCTTTGTCTATTGATCCTCAGAGAGTAATTTCCTGATGGCTGCATTTTCCATTCAAGTGGCCTGTTGAGCCAAATTGCCAGATCACCCCAGGATGTAAGACAGAAAACAAAGATCTTCTGCCCACGTGTCCTTCCGATATATCTTTATGGCTCAGTTATATTTTATATAAAATAATTAGGATTCTGAGGACATGGCCCCCAGGGGGTCCTTCAAGGGTATTACAGGGGGCCAAGGCATGATGGGGAGAAGGGACACCTGCAGTCTAAACGAGGACAGGGGAAGGAGAGGGAAAGGGTGAGTGGGTCAACACAGTGGCCCTATACTTCCTTTCTCTCACCTACCTCCTTCCTTGAGTGTGGGGTGTACCAGGAGAGGGTGTTTGGTGCTGAGAAATGGCTGTGAGCTGGCCAGGTAGTGGCTGGTGGAGGAGGACCAAAGGTAGGTTTTTAAAGGGCTTCACAACCTGATTGGAGCCACCCACAGGGAAGCTTCCCCTGGAAAAGAAATGCCTGAGGTAGGGGGGCAGGGTTTGGAGAGTCTGGCAAATAGTCAAAAGCCATGAAAGCCAAACCTGCAAATGTGGAGAGCCGGTGGTTCCTATACAAGTTCTATCATGTTTAGTGAGTCTTTAAATTGTCCTCTCTAGAAAAGTTACTCTAATTCAGTTGTGTTGAGTGTTTCTAATGTTTTCTGCTCTCAAGAAGCATAGAATAAGTGGAAGAAAAATGCTAATGAAAGTCAAATATATTGGCCAGCAAGAATTTATCTGTTAAGAAAGGTGAAGCAATAGGACACAAATCAGATAACTATACAATTTAAATTTCAAAACAGGAAAATTGAACACAATGGAGTCAAATCAGATATCCACTCAGGACCACTGGCCTGTCTCAGGCTTCAAAGTCCTGGGCTGGGATGCTGCTCTAAGCCTCATTTTGCTGCTCGCTGGCCTCAAAGCTGCCACTCTTGTGGATGTTAGCTTCCATCCTTCTCTGTCATCTTCAGCTGGTTTTTCCTTCACAGTCTCCCTGGGCTCTCCTCAATCTTTCCTCCCTCAGATAGTTCACTCTTGCTCAGGGTTTCCTTGCATGCACCCAAACTATCCTCCTCAGAATTTCTTATGGCTGCTCTTTAGCAAGCTGGGGGTGGGGTTTGCCACTGCCTTGTACGGCACTCACCACAGCAGGCCCTTTGCAAACTGGCCTCTCCACATGACAAGCCAGTCTGGTGCAGTGTTTTGAATATTAGAATAGGGGTCCAGAAGACCAGGGTTCAAATCCCCACTCACCCTGGAAATGCACTGGGTGACCTTGAGCAACTCACACTCTGTCAGACTGCAAGGAAGGCAATGGCACAACATACTCTGAATAAGTTTTTCCAAGAAAGCCCCAGGATAGACTTGCCAGAAATTAGACTTGACTTGAATGCACATAGCTGGAACAATGCCCCCAGGGCCTGCATGCCATCTCCTAAATATTCTAGAGATCTTCATTGATCCAAAAGGACTGGGGATACCGGCAAAAGCTTTGTGGACCCTTTGGCATGATAAAATGGGTTAATCTTCAAGATGCCATAAGACCTGAGATTGGAAGGAAGAAGCTATAAATAATATCACTGGATATAACGTCACTTCCTTGGCTGTGTCCCTAACTTTTGTAGTAGCTTGTATAGTTAGCAACTGTGCATGTGCTTTGCCTCAGTGCGCTTTGTGTGTTAAAAGCATTGAAAATCAATTCTGATTCCATTCCCAGTGAAACAACGGCTGCTGGGTAGTAGTAGGAGCCCCAGTCTCGAAGTAAACCTGGTCCAGAGAATACCACCATCAGTGTTTGTTGGTAGATTGTATACCTTTAGGTAAAGAGTATCAGGTGGGCTTTTCCATTTGCAAAAAAGAAGAGGCGAAGATTGTCTATAGAGAAAATGAGTGCTAAAAAAGCAAAGAGGAGGACTGCTTTTTCAGCATGAAAAACTGCCTTGTGCCTCAGCAATCCCGTCAATGGAAAAGAAGGCAAATCAGGTTCCTTGAGAAGTGGGTACCACCAGCTCCCCAGCCCATCATCCCATCTGTATCCCTTGATTAGGATTAAAATAAATATCAGCCTTTCTTTTCAAAGATCTGCTGGCAATCCCTATATCTCATTCCTCTTCACTTCCCACATTGATATCCCAGTAATGTCTTCATGACGTGAATCCTTCATGCCCCAGGACAAAAGGCCATTCCTCAAATTCATCAGGATTGTTGGGCAGATCTTGATATTTGTCTCCCTACCTTGAGATTTTTCAGTCCTCAGACAGGATTGTTTTGGATGCGTAGTGCTTGGATCCAGAGTCACATATTCTGTTGCTCGTGAGACAGAAGACAAAAAGAAGAAAACTAAAATATGGAGAGTAAGAATCCTCTGAGAGGCTGGCTGATAGCATGATCTTAGAAATATATTGCAAGACAGGGCCAGATTAAGTAGGGTGACCATATTTTGAAAAGCGAAAAAGAAGACAGTGTTTTCCAAACACTAATCGGTATGATGACTCTCACTTTAAATACCTCTCCTATGTAACTGTGATCATTTCTACTATAAATATTCCTAACCATCATTATATTTAAACAAGAGCAATTTCAACTGCTTATTTAGCAATATTTAAAAATACCAACAATTCATCTGGTTACAATGGAATTCTCAATACGTAAGTAATTGTAAAATGAAGTGTGATCAACCTTATTTCCATGGGGCTGATGATGCTGTTCTGGTGCTTCCTTCACCCTGCTTTAAATCGGGCTGCCCCTCCTCCTCTTTCTATGAACTCTACTACCTGATCCAACACTTCCTCCAGTCCTCGCCTTGTAAGAAAACCCAGATATTTTAATAATTTGCCTGGACAGAAATTGTAGCTCTGAAAAAGAGGAAATGTCTGAGAAAGGGGGGATGAACAAAAACCGAGGAGGAGGAGGAGGAGGAGGAGGAGGAGGAGGAGGATTTTGACCTTTGTTTATGCTCCACTTTTTCTTGGTAAGGATTTAAAGTGGCTTACAATCCTTAAGAAAATAGTTAAAATCACAGAATACAACAGTTAAAACCCAAATTAAATGAACAAATGAGAACAAAAGGAAGTCAAAATAATTAAAATTCAAACATTCATAAATTCTGCATAGTTAACAATAGCCAGCACCTTTTATCAGACAGGACATAATTACACATTGAATACCTGTTGGAATAAAACATCTTTGCTTGTCTACGGAAAGCAGGCAGGGAGGGTGCCAGTCTGACTTCTTTAGGAATGGAGTTCCAGAAGCTGGGGGCAGCCACTGAGAAGATGCTCTTCTGTATTCCCACCAGATGCACCTGTGAGGATGGTGGGACAGAGGAAAAGACCTTTCTGGCAGATCTCAAAGCCCAGGTTAGTTTGTATGGGGAGAATACGGTCCTTCAATTAACCTGGACCTGAGCCATGTAGGGCTTTAAATGTTATCACCAGCACTTGGAACTGTGCCCAGAAACAGACAAGGAACAAGTGGAGCTGTTCCAACACTGAGGTTGTGTGATGTCTGTAGCCACCCCAGATAATAATCTGGCTGAGGCTCTTTGCACCAACTGAAGTTTTTGAACATTGTGCAAAGGCAGCCCACATACAGTGATCCAAGCATGATGTAATCAAGGCATGTGTCACTGTGGCTGGATCTGACATCTCAAGAAACAGATGCAGTTGGCACACAAGCCTTAACTGTGCAAATGCACTCCTGGCTACTGGTAAAAACTGGTCTTCCAGGCTCAGAGCTGAATTCAGGAGCACCCCTGAGCTGCGAATCTGCTTTCTTTGGGGGAGTGTAGCCCCTATCTAACACAGGCTGAATACCTGTTCTCTGATCTGCCTTTTGACTGACCAAGAGCATCTCCATCTTGTCTGGATTAAGTTTCAGTTTGTTCACCTTCATCCAGTCCATTACTGATGAAAAGCACTAGTTTAGGTCCAAAACAGCTTGCTTGGCTCATGCAGGAAAGGAGTAATAAAGTTGGATGTCCTCTACATACTGGTGATGCTGAACCCCAAAACTCCAGACAACCTCTCCCAGTGGACTTATGTGGATATTAAATAGCACGGGATGCAGAACTGAGCCCTGAGAGATCCAACAGGCCAAAGAACATGGGGTTGAACAGGAGTCCCCCAGCACCACCTTTTGGGGTTGGCCCTCCAGGAAGGAATAAGGGCACTGTAAAACAGTGACCCCCCCCCAAGTCCCATCCCCACAAGGCAACCCAGGATATCATGGTCAATAGTACTGAAAGCAGCCAAAAGGTCCAGCAGAACCAACAGGGACACAGTCCCATATCTAGTTCTCGGTGTAGGTCATCCACCAAGGTGACGAAAGCAGTCTGTGTCCCATAGCCAGGTGTGAAATCAGAATGAAATGAGTCTGGCTGAAGACAGGCTGGAGCCTATATGAAGGCTTACTCTATGGCAGTGCAGGCAAAAAAGAAATAAATTTTTGCTGTCACCACTGCATCTGCAAGGAGCCATCCACATGATCTCTTTTCACTGGTCAGAGATCCATCATGTACTGGTCCTTCAATAGACAATGCAAACCATGCAACAGCCCACTGTGAAAAATTTGCATACCACTTTGCAGATAAAATGCCTCAGATCCCTCCTACTTGGATGCTGTAGTTCAATGGTTTTTTTCTTTTTCTTTACCAGGGATCCCCTGTAAGTATAATTTGCTGTCAGGGACCCCCAAGACTTAACTCAAGATTTAAATATTTAAGTTTAGATCTTAATATTCGTATTTGTATTTAAAGTTGCTTATCAGGGGTCTTCAAACAAGGGAGCAGTTCGAGGGTGTGCACAAGCCTGCTATCCATGTTCCTTTCCTCAGGGACACAGCAGGGTGCCACAACTGTGTCTTCATTTGTATATGGAGCAGTTTAGGTGCACACACACACCTGCTGCCATGTCCCTTTTGCCAGGAATATGGTGGGGGCGGGGTTGCAGTGGCAGAAACTGTTGCCCCTGCTGCTGCATAAAAGAGACAATAAAACAAGGCATTCTTTTGCAGCAGCAGCAGCCCCCTTCCAAAAAAAATTGGGCTAGTACTCAGATCACCTGCTTGCACCTGTTGGGAGCCCAGGAAGGGAGGGAGGGAAAGGGGCAGACAGAGAGAGAAAACAGAGGCAGAATGAAAGGGAGAAAGCCAGCGCTCACTGGGTGGTTCCAGTCTGTAGGTTATGAATCCAAATCTCTCCCCTTGCTCTTTCCCTGCCTAATACTCAATGCAGTGTTCCCCACTCCCTCCTTTCTCGAGGAGCAAGGACAAGCTGAGCATGCAGGCTCAGTCCCGCCCTTCTTTTCTCTCTTTTCTGAGAAGAGCCAGCCATTGGCAGGGAGGTGTTGCTGCTGCCTGCTGCCTGGCCTCCTCCTACCAAATGACCTTGGAGCTCCCCTCTCCCTGGACTGGTAGCTTGAGTGCATGGGGGAAAGGGAGGTACATCTGGCACAGCTCCTCCAGTCCAATCCAGGATCCCAGCTACAATTTTAAAGACCTGGGAGAATTATTATTAATTACAAAGAACCTCTTTCCCTGCCCCATAAAGAGAATGTTGACGCCAGGCATGTTGTGGAGCCTAAGCCAACATGAGATCACTTTAACTGTAGACTTAAACCAGACTTTTTTTTTTTTAAAGGAATTTCCTTGAATAAATGTTAAGAGGAAGCAGTGACCATAAAAAGAGAGGAGAGGGTTAGCATTTCCTTGAATACCTTTTATTTATTTCTGCCATTCCTCTAACAGTTTATGGTGGGTAAGAATTACACATAAGTCACATAGTTAACAATTTCAAATTGCAAACAGGTAACATCATAAGTCTACAAATCACAAAGCTATAGGTCTAAAATTATAAATATTTTCTAACATTCTGTAAAAACAATAAAAATAGCAGTCGTACAAAAGTTAATTCCTTCCATTATTGCCTGAAAAACTATACAAAGAGATATGCTTTAATTATTTCCTGAGGGCAGAAAGCATGTGGACAATGTAGTCTCTGATGGAAGGGAGTTCTGTCACCGGGGTGCCACCACCACCAAAGCCGTGCCATGTCTCTTGCCTGTACTACTGTACACGCTAC